>JAJKFI010016224.1:0-24753 GCA_029204185.1 Lerista edwardsae | reverse complement strand
GAGAGAGAGAGAGAGAGAGAGAGAGAGAGAGAGAGAATTTCAAGAATGGTTATTCTTCCTCTGGGGCTTTTTGAGAGAAGGGAGAATTTCATTGTGAAGGATGTGATGGAGAAAAGGAATTATCCGGGGGTATTGGGAGGTTGATACATCATGTTCGCCCTGAAGCTCCCCTGAAGCTGCTCACTTTTTTCCTCCCTGTTTCTGCCTTGTAGGCTGTGGGGGAATCCTTGCTGTATATGCTGGAAAAATGCCATGGTCCTGCCTTCAACTTGAATACACGCAAAGCTTGGACCGAGCTGTACAGTATTGTGGTGAAAGCCATGAGCAGTGGCTGGGATGTTTCCAGAAAGGCGGAATAGACCTGCGCCAGGATGCTTCAGCTCTGGCTGTCCTCAACCAGGGACAACTCTGAGGAGAGAGCAAGCTCACCTTTCCAGCTCCATACATGTCAGCGTAATCTCTCAGCAGCTTTCTCTCTCCCCCCCTCCCTGTCTCTCCCTATCCCTCTTGTGATAATGTGGCGATGCTCCCAAATCTCCATGTAGCGGTTCCCTGTATCTGTCTGCAGGGGGCAGAGGAGAGCCAGTTTGGAACTGCAACTTGTGGAGATCTCAACTGCTGTAGCTTTCCCTCCAAAAGGCTCCTTCGAGGTCTTTATTCCCCATCTCCTTTACAAAGAGTAATTACAAGGATCTCTTAGCACAGAAAGATGACTGTGCCAGCCATTCCCTTAGGGTAGAGAGCCTGAGATGGTTTTCAGTGAAGTTAATCAACAGTGTGGGCATTTCATTGGGATTAGCCAAGCAGGATGGCTTTTCAAAAAGTGGGTTAATTCTACCAGGAGGCTTTTTCTTAGTACATCTGAGCTGCTTGAGCTGGCTGAATTTCGAAGTGCCTGGCCACAAGATAGAACGTGAAAGTCAGTGGAAATGTAGCAGCTGGCAGTTCCTTTTGCGTGAAAATAAAATCTTGTAGTTGAATTAGTAACAGATGCAGTTTTGTCCTGGACAGAGCTTTCAGAATGTATCCTGGCTTCTGGCCAAAGAGAATGTCTGTGGCAAAAAATAAATTTGGGGGCAACATGGGGGGGATGTACATATGTTGTTCCTCTTTTCCTTTTTCTCCAGGCATTTTTGTACAGATGTCCAGAGGCTGCCCAAACAGAATGCTTAGCCTTTTTTGCCCGAGTTTTCAAGTAACTTCCTAGCCCTCGTCGCTGTGGAGGCCATTTTGAAAATGGGAAACTTAGTCTACCAGTTTGGTATTGTGAATGTGCATTTTAAAGTATTGTCTCTCTTCTGGCTGCTTTCGGGGCGGGGGGAGTGAAGCCCACAGGAAAATGCTGGATAGGTCAAAGAACGATCAGAGCGTGTGAGGAAGCAGAAAGTATGTGTTGTTTGGGGAGAGGTAGCATCTCCCTGACAACTGAATGGATAGGCTTCCGCGATCCTTCCACTACCATCCAAGTCCCACAGTCACCACTAGTAGTGACAAACTATTCTTTGGGTCACTTACTCACTGACTGACTGCTTGTATTTTGTACATCATTGATAGACTGACTGTCAGTTCTGCTGGATGGTATCTGTTAATTTACTGGATGTGTGAGACTGCATAGTTTTGGGGACTTAGGCGTGGGTGATCTTCCAGATGAAGTGGAAGCCATTGTCCACTCCTGATTATGTGTATGAGGAGATCTGCTTTTGTGTGTCAAAACTCTGTCCAGAGAGCTTATATATGTTGGGGTGATGTAGTGTTGCATTAAAAGTACTGTTTGTGGAAAAGTCTGCCTCTCTCTTTTCTATTTTGCATAGAAATATTATTTGTTTCCAAGTCTGTTTCACAGCGCTGACCAGTCCAGGAAGCAGGGGCGGTCCCAGGTTTTTTTTTCTTGCTCAGGGGCAACCCCCAGTCCCCGCCCTGGAAGTAATCACGTCATCATGTCATCACATCATTGCAATTACATCATGAAAGCAGCGCTTGCCCCCGCTGAGGGGAGTGCCGCTTTCAGCAGTGCAAAGGGCTGCTGGGGGCCCTACCTTGTGGCGGTGCAAAGTCGCTCCCTGTGAGCAGCTTTGTGCCGCTGCAAGGGGTGCCCAGTTCCTCCGACTGGAGGAACTGACTGCCCCTTACAGTGGTGCGAAGCCAGCCAGAGAAGTGGTCAAGTGGGGTGCGTTTTTGCCTCACATGGCCACTTCTCAGCTGGGCGCTGCTGCTTCTCATTCTCAGTGTTGGGGGTGGCAGGTTTCGCCCACCCACCCGCAGGCCAGCGCCCAGGGCATTTGCACCCTTTATCTTCCCCTTGGGTCCACCACTGCCAGGAAGCAATCTGAAAATGTTGCATTGGGCAGCCAGTTGGAGGAGAGCGGTGAATTGATGAGGGGTGCCTGCATCTGGTGTCTTTCTTGCTGCTCCCTGGTGGCCTGCCATCTAGGGGTTGCCTGAAGGATTGGAACAGCTACAGCCAACCTCCAGCACAACTGGAGGAAGCGAGGGGAAGCTGCCGTCACCACCATTCTCCAACTTTACCCACACGGCTGCTGCTGAAAGCAGATTAATGCTCACCTCTTCTGGATTATTTGAAGCAAATGGAACGGGGCAGGACATGGCATTGGACCTGGAGATTAAGGGGTGAGTGGGAAGAGAATTGCACCATTCCATGCTGAGCTGTACCTCTAGGTCATCCCGTTCCCCCCCCCCCCCCCCCAGGTGGGGGGGGCAGAAGCAGGGGCAGCGGGTTTTGTGTGCTGCTTCCGCTGTGCCTTGGCATCTGATGGGGGCTGCTCTGTCAGGTCCATTCACTCCAAAACTGCCTAGGGACAGTTACTTGGAGACATGTCTAAAATTGCACAACACGACCTGACGCAAAGTGGGATGACTGTCCCCCAGCATTGATCTGGTGTCTACAACTTTCATGAGGATCGGATTAATGAGGCAATTTTTGGAATTAAGGCTGCAAATCAAGCTTCACCTTTTCCCCCCTTTTTCCTTTGGACTGTTTGTCATTGGCTCCCTCTTCAGAATTTTGCTTCAATTGGAGGAACACGTAGAACCCAGTCCTGAACTGCCTAGCTCCGCCCAAAGGCTACTGCTGCATCCAATGGCAGTGAGGCAGCTGCTGGAGACTCCCTAGGAGGAGGGGTCATTTGTCCCCTTTCCCTGCAATGGGGTTCCTTGGCTCGCCACCGGCTATTTTGCCGGTGGTGAATCAAGCAGCCCCATGTTGGGCTGCCCGAGGGACCGCTGGGGATAAGATCTGGCGGTGGAAGCTGCTGCGGGGTCCCACCCCTAGTGGCCAGCTGTCCCTACACATCCCACTAGAGCACATTGGATCACCTTTCAGCGCTGCTCTGGAAGTGCACAGATGTGATGATTATCTTGGTTTGGATTTGTTGGGTGGATGGGAGTGGGTTTGACCACCTTGATTGACCTCCTCAGACCATTTAGCTCTCTTTTCCACTTTGTTTTCAGATGAAGCCCTTTGATGGTTCAGCCTTTGCTCAAGGCTATTTACAGGGCCAGCCCAAGAATTCTGGGAGCAACCAGCTGTGCCCAATGCTGCCCCTCTGACCTGATAATGTTTCTGCCTCTGCTCCTCCCTTGACTGGAAAAGGAAAAAGAGAACAGGAGAGTGGTGAGCTAGAGTGTCTTCAATGCTCTAGTTCATGGGTCTCCAAACCCTGGAACATGGGCCAGATTCAGTGTTCAGAGATACCTTTCCCATGTGTGAGCAGTGCTTACTGTTCCATTTTCCAGCTGAACTGGTGGCAGGGATGCTCTGGGCATTCATGTCTATGCCTGGGCATCCCAGAAAGCTGTGCAATAGGTTGCTGGGCATAGACGTGACTGCCCAGAGCATCCTTGCCAGCCGATCAACTTGCAGATGGAGTGTTGCTTCCACGGAATGGTAAGCCCCACTTGGGATGGGAAGGGTTATTTGGAATGCAGCGGTCATGAGTTTGGTGACTGCTGCTCTAAGGCCACTGCTTGCTTCCTCTCCACACTTCCTCCTCTGCCCCATCCCCCTCTTCCAATTCCAAGAGGAACTGGGGGGTGGGTGGGTGGATGAGGGCATTCCTCTGTCAATCTGCTGCCTGAGGTCTCCATCAGCCTTGAGGACGGGCTGGCCCTGGATATCTGGGGCTTTCATTTCCATTCCATTGTTAACCGTCTATATTAAAGTAATGATCCTGGCAGTAGCAAGCTCACTTCTCACTTTATGGGAGCTCCAATTTCCATGGTAACAGCAACAGGAGATTGCCAAGGCAGATGGTTGCCTACAACAGCAGCAGCAGGTAGTCTCTCTTTATTGCCAGAGTATGTCGGGGATTGACATTCAAGATGGGAACAAGGTCACTGGGGATACACCAATTATGATGAAGATGGATGGGACACTGGCTAAACTGAGGGCCTTTTGGGGTTGCAAGCTATTTCCTCTGGACTATCTTTGAGAACAAGAAACCGAAACTAATATTGATGGCTTCAATATGAAACTCAGAACATGGGATTGCCCTGTGCAATTTCACTCTTCCTGTGCTGTGTTCATTACAGGTTGGTGTCACAAGAGTAGGTGCTGGTCTTAGCCCCATAAACTTGTCCTTAATCCCACAGGCTCCTGACACAAGTGTCCCTACTGGGTGATAAACCTGGTTGTGTGAAAAGACTGTCATAGATCAGCATTTTAATAATGCTGCACTCATCATTGGAGATGAGCCTTGTGAAGTAATGGAATTTACCACTTGACAACTGCTAACGCGTTTGGGCAAATGGATGTCCAGTTTCACATCTAAGTCTGCTTAAAGTGGGATGATGATGAAGTCAAAACTTTGACTTGGTGGGTCTTTTTCTGCTAGCTAGAGCCACAGTCAGGTAGATGGGACCCTTGAAACGTGCATGTTATCCTGCTAATGATCTATTCAGGTCTTTAAAGCAGTTTTGAACAGTGTTGATTTTACACTATGTAATTTGCAACTGTTTATATGTAAGTTCCTTTCAGAACAAACTGGTGCTACATCTTCCCCCCCCCCCCCCCGAATCAGTGATGGCCAGTCTCGCCCATGTCACAATTTTATCTGGCCTCAGCCCACCATGTGGTGTACTTTGCTTTCAGCAATCATGAGGCAGTGCCTGAAACTAGAGTTTTCCACCTTCTCCAGGAAAGAATGAGGATCATGCACCCACATTCTCCCAGCCCGAGAGCGCAATCCTAATCTGGAGTTAGGCCAGCCAAGTTTGGACGGCACAAGGGCCACCATAAAGCACCTTTGGACCACTCTCAGAGTCAGGGAGGATGGTGCACGCCTGTGTGCTGGCCTCTCTGACTCCGAGAGTGATCCAATCATACTTTACAGTGTCCCTAACTGTGCCGGCTTAACTCCAGGTTAGGATTGCGCCCTGAGCGTCTTTTGAGCACCTGCAAGCAAACTGTAGGAGGAAAAGACGGTTCCCTTGCACCCCCCCCCATGGTCAATGATATAAACAAAATAGGTTCTGCTTTCTGTCCAATGCATGCCCCCATCCCATCCCCTTTGTGGAGTAGATTTCTAAAAAGTTCACTTCCTGTGGAGGAAACATTCATGCCTGGTCTGAATCCAAGTTTGACTCAGATCTTCCTTTCTCACCCCTGTTATCCTCAGTATCAGTGAGAACTAAAACCTCATCTAAAAATGAAAAAAAAAAAGTGCAGAATTATAGCATGCTCAGCAAGGGGAGCCTCCTGTTTGGGTTAGCACGACTCTGTGTAAACGTGCAGTTCAAGCCCAGGCACCGGCTGGGTGAAGTAACTTTTTATTCAAGGCACAGTCATAGCAATAAATAGAACAAGAAGATACAGAACTCTGGCACATTCCTATCGGGCAAGAGCCAAGGGGAAAGACACGAGACCAGAGCCTCCCAAAGACATCACAGGCACTTCACCTCCATGAAATAGAAGCAGCAAGGAGAAGGAGGCCTCGAGGTTCTGCTGCATGAGCCTTGTCATGTGCTATGGTACTTGCAGAAGCGCCAGGAGGAGCATAAGAACTGTTACTCCACTGCACTGACCTGACCAACCTTCGACAGCAGCCAGCAACGGCACTAAATAATAGCGGAAAAACCAGGATGTGTGCATGGGGCGGGGGCAGCATTGGACTCCATGCTGGCTATGGATGTGGCTTGTTATGCTGACCTGTATTGTTGGCGTCTATGCCTCACTTAGCCATGTGGCGCCCTTCTCTCCTTGCAAAGTCATAGGCACCCTTCCTGTTTCTGGGATTAGCCACACCTTGAAAAGTTCAATATTCTCATTCTTGGTTGGCTGCAACTCTCTGTTGTGAGGAAGGTAACCCTGGCCAGTTCTAACTTGCGTCAAACAGAAGAATGCATCTGTTGGATCCAACCAGAGGTCCATCTAGGCCAGTGTCCTGGGCAAACCAGGTATCTCTGGGACTCCCAGAAGCAGGACATGTTAGTAAGCAGTTTTCTCCCACCATTCCTTCCAATTGAGTTGTATTCAATGGAGGTCGCGACTTGTGTGTCCATTGATTGATGTGGCCGCTATGAATTTGTCTGATGCCCTTTCAAAGCCATCACATCTAGATACCTTCAAAGCTTGTGGCAGAAAATTGCATGAACTCATTATGGAGAAGAACAGGGGTTATGTTTTCTCCAGCTAGAGCCACTGTGCTGCAGATATTCTAGGCTAGGTCAGGGGGCTTATTCTATAATGGGCGTGTAGCTCTAGGGCACAATCCTAACATGCGCTGGAATAGGAAGGCCAGCTCACCTGGGCTGCATCCTAATGAGGTTAGGAGGCAGAAGCAGCTCAGCACGGGGCAAGCCCCAGCACTGCTTGGATCTGTGCCAGTGAAATAGCAAGCGCACGTCCACCCAGCCAGGAGCAGCCCGAATTGGGGCCACCCAGCCTGTGGTGGTGGTGAATATGGCCCCACAGCCGTCTCCTGTCTCCGCCCATGACACCACCCCTTTACATATCCCGCCCGCCTTTGGCATGCCCTTGGTGCAGTCAGTCACCGCCAGAGCTAAGCTGGCACTCAACTGGTGCAGCTGAACAGGCATGGTGGTGCCTGTGAGCCAGCACTGCTGCTTGCACCAGCCCAGCAACTGCATCTGTGGCGCAGATGTGCCTTACAGCCAGTGATGTCATTCAGGGGGAATGGACCAGAACGGGCGTCCCGGATCCTAACGGGCTCCATGGCTGGTTCTGGGTTCCTGACAAGTGCAAATCAAAAGTGAGTTCCTGTTCCTAAATCATTTGAATGACACCACTGCTTATGGCACATTTACGACAGCGCTGCTCTGGTACAATGCCATGTTAGTATTGCACATTTAGCCTATGCATATTTACTCAGAAGTTTGCTACCATCAACATAGCTTACTCCCAGATAGGTGTGTATAAAGCTACTGCCCTAATGGAACAGGGGGCAGAAAATGACTCTATACTGAAAGATGTGATATTAGTGTAAGAACAAACTGTAGCAGGCAGAAAGCTACAGCCCTAGTCATCTGACTAGGGCTGGATGGCACAAGGCAGTCATGGGACACACCCTTCTCTACTGTCCACCGCAGGTTTTCCAAAAGATTTAAAAAGTGTACGCAAGCATTCTTCCGGGACAGCATTGTGCAATTTGCTGCTAGGGGTAGTGCTGAAAGCTCTTAGTCATGACAATGATGTGATACTAAATGTTGCTCAAGGCAGGCAAGTCAGGGGGTGAATATATGCCCTCAAAAACTGGAGGCCCAGCATGGCAAGTCCTACTAGACTTTGCAGGGTGGGAGAATATCATTCCAGCCTCATGGGTGCTACGTCAACTTTATTTGGAGCAGTCCTTATTTGTAACCATGTGACATAGTCCATGACAATTTCTGCGTGCGCGACACACACGCGCACACACTTGCTACTAGGTGAATGCAGAGTTCCGACCCACTGGCACCTGTGGAATCACAGCCACAAGTGAGACCAGTGGCTCCTAGAACAGACGCACCAATAGGATGGACAGGCTAAAAGCTGAAAGTACAGACACGGTCTGCAGAACTAGCTGTCTCACTGTTCTGTGTGAAACCTTTAAACATCAAGAAAGAAAGACCACTCCTCATCTAATGAGCTTTCCCCCTTCCGTGGACAGCTGCTACCCCTGATACCAGAGCAATAGAACATAATGGGTTTTCTGTTGTTGCAACCAGTTGCGGACCTACCATGGGGGGGGGGAAGGACCCCCGGGGAGGGAGCTCCTGGGGCAGGCAGAAGGTGGCGAAGTGGCGCCTCATCTCTTGGAGATGCACAGTTTTGGCCCTTCCACCCTCCTGTACCATCGTATAGCTTCGAAATGGAGCCTGGCAAGCTGGGAGGGCATGTCAATGAGCAGGGGGGTGGGCAAAGAGCTGACGATAGGGATGCAGTCGACCTGCCCCCTGGGCAAAGCGTGGGCTGGAGGCACCACTGGTTGCAACCCAATAAATCTGAAGTGTGCCCTGGATATTGACTTAAAATGATCTATTCCTCCCCCCACTTACTTCTCTCCCTTGTGCATCAACATTTCTACTCTGCTGTGTTCCTAGCCTGGGGCTTATGAAAGGCACAGGACCTGGGAAGGGGGACACCAGATGACTGTACTGTGCCACCCACCTCTGAGAACCAGACTGCAGCACTTACTGCAGCGTGGAGGCTCGCAATAAAGATGACACATTGCTGAGGTTGTCTTCAATCGCCATGATGAAAGGCTGCACTACGAAGCATAGCACTACAGAAGTGTCCCGGGTCTCCCTCCCCATCCCATAAGGGAATCTAAAGTAGGGAAAGCGCTTTGCATAGATAAGGATGAGGCTCAGTCTCCATTTAAAAAGGATCCCCCCAGGTTTGCTTAGTACTCTACAATGTTTCTAGATGGGGGTTACAAAGTCTTATTATTTACTGCCTGTACACCCAAGCAGCATGGTGTTCATGCAGCAAAACATAGGTCTCCCATTGCATCACAAGCTACAGGGTGTCCACAAAGTCTCTTTACAATTTCAAACTTGTATTACAAAAACAAATGAAGAGATACATGTATGGAAAGTATACAATAGTAGGAGTGTATATTGAAGTTTATTTTGCATCAATTAATAAACCTCTATATGTGCTCCATTGGTTGCACGCAGCACATCAAGGTGATAATCGATTTCCTGCCATGTTTGCTGTAGCATAGTCTCATCAATTGCTGGGAGAAATATCAACAACCTCAGATATGCAGACGATACCACTCTAATGGCAGAAAGTGAGGAAGACCTCAAGAACCTTCTGATGAGGGTGAAAGAGGAAAGTGCCAAAATTGGTTTGAAGCTCAACATTAAAAAGACTAAGATCATGGCCACCACTCCCATCACTTCCTGGCAAATAGAAGGGGAAGAAATGGAAGCAGTGACAGACTTTATTTTCCTGGGCTCCAAGATCACCGCAGATGGTGACTGCAGCCATGAAATTAAAAGACGTTTACTTCTTGGGAAGAAAGCTATGGTGAACCTAGACAACTTAATCAAAAGCCGAGACATCACCCTGCCAACAAAGGTTCGCATAGTCAAAGCGATGGTTTTCCCGGTAGCCATGTATGGCTGTGAGAGCTGGACCATAAGAAAGGCAGAGCGCAGAAGAATAGATGCTTTCGAATTATGGTGTTGGAGAAGACTCTTGAGAGTCCCCTGGACTGCAAAGAGATCCAATTGGTCAATCCTCCAGGAAGTCAAGCCTGATTGCTCCCTGGAAGGACAAATGCTGAAGCTGAAGCTCCAATACTTTGGCCACCTGATGAGAAGAGAGGACTCTTTAGAAAAGACCCTCATGCTGGGAAAGATTGAAGGCAAAAGGAGAAGGGGGCGGCAGAGGATGAGATGGTTAGACAGTGTCACCGAAGCAATGAATAAGAAATTGGGCGAACTCCGGAAGCTGGTGGAGGACAGGGAGGCCTGGCGTGCTGTGGTCCATGGGGTCGCAAAGAGTCGGACACGACTTAGCGACTGAACAACAACAACAACAACAAAGTCTCATCAATGGTGGCAACGGCCAGTAATGTCCTGTGTCTTTGTTCTGTACACGATGTCTTTAACGTTGCCCCACAGAAAGAAATCCAGGGGCGTGATATCATTAACACATCTCATCATTTGCTTTTTTCGTGATTTTTTGCAATTGTAAAGAGACTTTGTGGACACCCTGTACATTTAGGTTGCATGCCAATCTCTTTTCAGGTAAAGGTTTTTCTCCCTACTACACCAATCAGCCCTCAGTTAAAAGTACTATACTGCGAACAGATTCTGGAGACCCACTGGAGAGTCGTCCATTCAATCAAATGCATTTGGATACTGCTTTCCTGCCACCCTAGCAGTTCGGAAGCACCTAAAAATGCCAGTAGATAAATAGGGACCACTTTGGTGGGAAGGTAATGGCGTTCTGTGTGCCCTGGCGTATAGTCATGCCAGCCACATGACCACGGAAATTTGTCCTCGGACAAATGCCGGTTCTTTGGCTTAGAAATGGAGATGAGAACCGCCTCCTACAGTTGGTCATGGGGAAACCTTTACCTTATACTGCTTTTAAATCAAATGTTTACAAAAGAAAGGAATGACCCGGTTCTTTAACCCAAAGGGCCCTTAGGAGCTGGGCCAGTGTTTCTACTATCAATATGTTATGCAGGAGATCCAGTAGGGCATCCCAGAGTATTCAATTTTTTTTAAAGCAAGATGCCAAAGTGGCGGTAAATTGGATTAGAACAGCGGCATTGCAGGAATTGCCATTTACCCCTCTCTTCATGTGCTGTTTTCTCCAATCAAAATTGCCTCCAAGCTTCTGTTCGCTTCATTGGGATAAAAAAAAACATGGAGTGGCAATTTTGGATGGTGCAATTTAGACTGGGGGAACAAGTGGATCAGGAACACCACTTCCAATCTAATCACACCCCTCCCCAAATCCACAGCAAGTGAAAATAATTTCAGTGAGAGATCCAATCATGGATTTATTACGGTACTTTACTTTGGCCCTCAAGGACCAATGCCAATGCAGGTTCATTCAAAATTCCCCTGAAGACATTAACTTTTGCTTTTTTGTACACTATTTGGTCAACGTGTCTTTTAAACAGGATAGGCTATCAACCTAAACCAGGGGCTTCCAAACAATGGCCTGCAGGCTGGGTCCAGTGTACAGTGTACGATCCACTGAGAGCGATACAGATCTTTCCATCATTCTGCTATTGCTAATGCCACTCGTGCTGCCCAGAGAGACACACACTGGTCAGTCGTGTCTTCCCAGAAATCTGGGTGAATGGCCTGCTGGGGCAAGTGATGAAGGATGTGACTGCCCAGAATCTTTATTACAAGATCTCGTTCCCCATACAAGGCGGTCCATGGTTTGGAGACCACTGATCTAAACAGAAAGAGCTTTACTGGATGGCAACCCAATCCAGAACTGCCGGCCACCCAGGAACGCAGTGGTAGCCAGGCGGCTACTGCTGCATCCTGAAGCAGCCAGGCAGCTGTGGGAGCCTCTGTGGGGAAAGGAGATATTCCTCCCCTTTCCCCAGGGTAAGGGCACAGGGCAGGTGACAGGTCTATTTGCTTCTATGCTGGCTTTTTAGCCGGCACAGAACTGAGGGTCTCCACCAGCAAGCCATAGTTGCCATAGTGATGCCCCAGCGCTGGTGGTAACGGCTTACCGCCGGCGTTGGAGGTGTTTCATGGCGCCTTATGCAACATTTGCCCAGGCGGTACAAGCATGCTGCCCCGCAGTACGGCCCATTGGATTGGGCCCCTGGTGTGTTTCATTGACTTACTTGGTTTTGGAGCCGGTGTGACTGGCTGAGCAAAGAAGAGCAACTGGGTATCTTGCCCCACTCCTAGAACAAAGATGCCACGAATACAACTGATCTTGGATGCTGGGCTTCATGCGATCAGGAATGAGATTGACCCCGAGTGGTTCATATGCAGCCTGCAGGTCTGGGGGTGGTAGGAAAGGCTGCTACACTAGAAATTGCCTTTGAGGCAAATGAGGTCAATTTACCCAAAAAAACAAGAGCAGGAAAAAAAGAGGACACTGGTTTTTTGCTTTAGAGAAGTGGATATACATGTACAAACAGCTCCTCTCAGCTTGACTCTTTCTCTGAACCCTGACAGTTGTGTGTCTTCGGTTCGAAAGCGAGAACAATTTTCCAAGAGATAAAATAACATGATGTGGGCACAGCCACTTGGCAATCTCGCCACCTGTAACATGTCTGCTATGTAGTGAAGACATCACCTTTTGTCTGCTTCACTGGGGATCTACCCTGTGCAGTGAAGTTCTCCACCTTAATTGGAAGGATGTTAAAAATGATTGGCTTATCAGTGCAACTCTATTAGGTGCTTTTCCTGTTCCTTGAAGAGGGTAATGATTTAAAGCAATGTTTCTCAAACTGTGGGTCGGGACCCACTAGGTGGGTCACATATTTTATTTTGAATACATTCAACTTGATACGTGACTGCTTTTGTTACAGATCTGTTCTTTTAACAGGCTACTATGTATATGCTTTGGACAATGATAGTCAACGGGACTTACTCCCAGGTAAATGTGGATAGGATTGTAGCCTTTGGGATGTTTGTGGATTTTTTTTTTTAACAGATCAGCAACTGCTTGGGAGGGTTCTTCATTTTAAATAAATGTTTAAACTTACTGTAAACTTTAATTTTAATTTAATATACTTAATTAAATTTGATTTTTTTTTCATATGGGGGTGTTAAAAATTTTCCTGTTTGACAATGTCACTTCTGGCCATGACATCACTTCCAGGTTAATGACATCACATCCAGGTTAATCTCTTCCGGTGGCCCCAACAGATTGTCATTCTAAAAAGTGGGTCCCAGTGCAAAAAAATGTGAGACCACTGATTTAAAGAATTAACATTTGGATTTTTACTTGGAAACAATTTCACCACTTTTGATGGGATGCTACTACCAAGCATATACACATTCTGTGCAAACTGGGTGTTAAAAATGGAGATACAGTTCCTGCCCTCTTTTTTTCTGGCATGATTCCTGGACTATGAATAGTTGCAGGACAGGCAGAAATTGGCCTTCCTGGTTATGACACCTTCACAACTCAACATTTCAATGCTTGCAAGACAGGCAGTAGCCTAAGGGTGGTCACCCTACGCTTAGAAGATTTGCTTGCAACTTTTGCCCTGTCCTCCTGCATGTCACATTCTATGTCCCAATATTTTTTTTTGGAGCACCACAAAGCAAGTTCTAGCAAAAGAGAGAGCAACCCCCTACACCATCCTAGAGAAAATATTCAGCATGGTGGAAAAGAGATGTAGTTCTTCAAGACCCATATTCAAGAGTATGATGCAGTTTAGCCAGAGAAAGTTCTGTAGAGCCGTTGTGGCTCTGAAGCAAAACTCAGCCACTCCCATGCATACGAATTCTGAAAGTATTCTGAAAGCCACACCTCTCATTTTTAACTGTCTTCCTGGAGATAATAGGTCTGGCCAAGGTAGGGTGGGTGACATCATGCAACCTGCAGTTGGCAGCTGGGAACATGCTGGTGTACAAAGCATTGGTGATTGGAGGGCAGAGACCTCAACTCTGCCGCTGTCCCACCCCCATCTCAGCTGTCAATTTGGAGACCCAACTAGATGTGATGGCAACCACATCTGTCACAAGCACATAGAAAGTATAAGAGACGAGAAGCTCAATTTATAGAGCCAAAAGAAGAGTGTATGGGGAAGGTGTATTGACCCTCCCACATCCCACAGTCTGTTGCCCAAGTTCCTCTCCTCTTCCATCAAGGGCAAGAGGGAGGGTTTGCCTCCCTTCGCTCTTGTGCCACTTCTACTCTAAAAGTCTGACCGCACTGCTGCTTTTCCTGCAATTCCAGCAGGTCTGGATTCGAACAGCTACATGGCTCTGCTCCAACACACTCTCTTTTTCAACCCACCTCCCACTCAGACTTCACAAGGAATCAAGCAGCCATTGGCTTGCACCAAGGTAAGGCCAACCTGAATGCGGCAAAGGCAATTCCTGTGGCTGCCAAGCTGGCCACCAACGTAGGCCAGAAAAACAGTGGCAAGTTTGGCCAATCCCTTGGGCCGCATTGGCAAGGCAAGTCTTTCTCGGAGGCAGTGGGTATGGATAAAAGCAACTACTGCAGCAGCAGCACAAGGGCATGTCAAAAAGCTAAAGGCCTCTCCTCCACAAGTGAGTTTCTTAGGGCCCGTTACGTTCAGAAAAAAATGCATAGGCCTTTGCTTCTGTAGCAGGCACATGACTCTGAGCAGATGGGCATTTTGCATGTTTTAGGACATGTCTTCCTCCGCCTCTCCCCCTGTCCAAGGTTTATTTGAAAATTCACCACTATTAGGAGGTTTAGCATGAGGCAAGTCCCAACAGTCTTCTTTCCTATGTGTCAGGAGCAGAAGGCTGCACGCACTATGGATATGTATCCTGATTACCATACCGGGCATAAATGATAAGCAAAAATAGGCGAGAGAAAAAACCAGGGTATGGTAACTAAGATCAGAGAACTGACGGAAGAGCCAGGCCATAGACCTGAATGAAGGGTAAAGATGTGGCAACATGTGGAATAGGCTGCTGCTAAACAGCTGGAGAACAGGATGGAAGGAAAACGGCCTCCTCAACTCTCCCCTGTCAGTTCTATGCCTCCGCCACAGAGCTGAGCTCCCTGTGTGCACGACACAGCAGCCATCCTCACACTGTTGTCTAGGAGACGGCGCAGCATAGCAGGCTCATTGTGCATCAGCCTGATTGGTTCTGGTCCAATTTGCAAGACCAGCTCTTTGCCCAGGACTGGTTCCTAGCGGGGCTGGTTTGGCAGCTCAGACCAATCTAGGCCTTAGGATAAGATACTTTCCTCTGGCACCCAATACTGAAATGTTGCTGTCCATCTGGTAGGAGGTGATCAGTGATAGCGAGTCTCGTCGTCTAGCACAGGCTCGGTCCTGAATTCGCCCTCTGCGCTCTCCAGCTCCGTTTCAAAGCTCTGCAGGACACTCTCCTCCATGCTGTCCACTTGCTCCACGTGGGTGCCCATAGTACCGTAGGTCTGATGAGCTGGGGAGGCTGACGGCGTGAGGCTGAGTTCGGGCTCTTGCAGCACTGTGGCCACAAATATCTGTGACACAAAAGCCAGCAGGTTAGACTCCAAGGTGGTTTCTTTGCAAAGAGGGACAGAAAACTGGAACAAAAGAAATAGGAGGCATGCAGCGGCATGGGGATGAAGCCTCAGTTCATCTGTGAAGGGTCCTTTCAGCCTACAGCATGTAAAAATGCTGGTGCTTTAAGGCACCTGCAAAAGAGCACTGGGACAGCACAAGCAAACGAACAAGCCAAGTGGAGGAGGCAAGAGGCAAGAGGATGGGGAACATACTTACATGGGAATTGGGGGTTGAAGAGATGCTGCTCCTTTCGGCATCATTGAAAGCACCTTCAGCTTGCTCAGACATCTGCTTGCAGAGGGAGAGGAGTGAAAAGCAGGGCAGAAAGAGGCAGGAAAACAGGGCTGAATGCCCTGCCGGTAAGCTCCCCCAAAGAAGGCTCCCATGCAAGATCTTGGAAGGAGGACTGAACTGCGCAGTGGCCAAAGTAAGAGATTCTGACCAACTTGGGGAGATTAATTCGCTTATACACTGAAAGGCAGTTTTGCAATTTGCATATACAACAGCTGGTTCAAGACTAGAGGGCTGAGAGGTGGCTGGGGAAGGCACGATGCCCCCAATTTGTACAGTGCCCCTCCCTGGTTCCAGAGGCTGGATGCTGGGCATTTAAAGGCGAGCTGAGCATCAGCTTAGAGTCCAACTAAAGACTCAGTTTTAACTGTTATACTCCATCCTGGATCTTGGTGGCAGGAGTGCATATCAAGATCCCACCTTCCATTTCCCAGCCGGGCACGCCCTCTGTGGCTCTTGGAACTTACACCAGCTAAATACCTGGCCTATGTCCAAGGAGACCCATTGGCAACCAGGCAGCTTTCAGGGAGGCAAGTAAAAAAGATTTTTACTCATTTCTCCTGGGCCATCTGGCTGCCACTCTGCCCCTCAGCTTGCAAAGCATTCATTTGGAACTGCTGTATCACGCAGGCTGGTGTGGGATAGGATCGGGTTGTTAGTTTGAGGACAAAATGGGGGCTGTGCTGGACCATATCCATGTCTCCTTCTCTGAGCTCCTTAAAAGAAGGCTGGGATCAGTGGCGTAGCTAGTGGGGTGCAGGAGGGGGCAATTGCACCAGGCAAAAAGTTTTAGGGGGGGAAAACAATCTGAATTTGGAAAACCTTGGAAGGTACAAATAATACCATCATGTTATATATAGGGGTGTTTGAAAATGGTGTTATTTTTTCACCAATGTTGTGATTTGAAAGGCAGAAAGCAGTGGTATGTGTTTGTATTCTAGGTTTTCTTTCAGTTTTCATTTTTATTACTTTTAAAAGTGTACTAGGTAGGTGATATAGGTGATATAATGTCAGCAGATGAAGCCATTGTATTATTTCTAATTGGAAAAGTAATCAATTTTAATTTTTGGAAAATACCTTCAACACCAAAAAGGTGGTGTTTTGAGTTTGTATGCATTTCTAACAAAACTACCCTATTACACCCCTAGTTATATATCCTTTGGAAAGGTAATATAGGGCACAATCCTAAGCTGAGTTAGGCTAGCGTAAACTAAGGCACCCTTTCATGGATCACTGCCTTGTCGTGGCGAAGGGGCTTGAGTAGCTCAATGAAGCTGTGAGCTATGCCATGTAGGGCTACCCAAGATGGACAGGTCACAGCAGAGAGTTTTGACTAAACGTGGTCCGCTGGAGAAGGAAGTGGCAACCCACTCCAGTACTCTTGCCAAGAAAACCCCATGGATTACAGAACAAAAAGGCTAAACGATATGACACTGGAAGATGAGACCCTCAGGTTGGAAGGTGTCCATTATGCTACTGGGGAAGAGCAGAACACGAGTACTAGTAGCTCCAGAAAGAGTGAAGTAGCTGGGCCAAAACTGAAAGGAAGCTCAGCTGTGGATGTGTCTGGAAGTGAAAGGAAAGTGCGATGCTGCAAAGAACAATACTACATAGGAACCTAGAACGTCAGATCTATGAATCAAGGCAAGCTAGATGTGGTCAAACGTGAGATGTCAAGGCTGAACATCGACATCCTGGGAGTTAGTGAACTAAAGTGGACAGGAATGGGAGAATTTAATTCAGATGACCATTATATTTGCTACTGTGGGCAGGAATCCCTTAGAAGAAATGGAGTAGCCTTCATCATGAACAAGAGAGTGAGAACAGCAGTGCTGGGGTATAACCTCAAAAATGATAGAATGATTTCCATTCGGATCCAAGGCAAACCTTTCAACATCACAGTAATCCAAGTTTACGCCCCAACCACTGGTGCTGATCAGGAAGAAGTTGACCGCTTCTATGAAGACCTAGAACAGCTTCTAGAATTAACACCCAAAAAAGATGTCCTTCTCATCATAGGGGATTGGAATGCTAAAGTAGGCAGTCAAGAGGTAAGAGGAATAACAGGCAAGTTTGGTCTTGGAGTACAAAATGAAGCAGGGCAAAGACTGATAGAGTTCTGTCAGGAGAACACATTAGTCATAGCAAACACCCTTTTCCAGCAACACAAATGGCGACTGTACACATGGACTTCACCAGATGGTCTACATCGAAATCAGATTGATTACATTCTTTGCAGCCAAAGATGGAAAAGTTCCATACAGGCAGTCAAAACAAGACCTGGAGCTGACTGTGGCTCAGATCATCAGCTTCTTCTTGCCAAATTCAGGCTTAAACTGAAAAAAGTAGGGAAAACCGCTAGGCCCTCCACGTATGACCTAAATCAGATCCCCTGCGAATATACAGTGGAGGTGACAAATAGATTTAGGGGCTTAGATTTGGTAGACAGAGTGCCTGAAGAACTTTGGACGGAGGTCTGTAACATTGTACAGGAGGCAGCAACTAAAACCATCCCAAAGAGGAAGAAATGCAAGAAGGCAAAGTGGCTGTCTGACGAGGCTTTACAAATAGCTGAGGAAAGGAGAGAAGCCAAAAGCAAGGGAGAAAGGAAAAGATATACCCAACTGAATGCAGATTTCCAGAGAACAGCAAGGAGAGATAGGAAGGCCTTTCTAAATGAGCAATGCAAAGAAATAGAGGAAAACAACAGAATGGGGAGGACTAGAGATCTTTTCAAGAAAATTGGAGATGTCAAAGGACAATTTCATGCTAAGGTAGGCACAATAAAGGACAAAAATGGCAAGGACCTAACAGAAGCAGATGAGATTCAGAAGAGGTGGCAAGAATACACAGAGGAACTCTATAAGGCCGATCTAAATGTTCCTGATAACCACAGTGGTACAGTCACTGAGCTCGAACCTGATATCCTGGAGAGTGAAGTCAAGTGGGCTTTAGAAAGCCTCACTAACAACAAAGCTAGTGGAGGTGACAGCATTCCAGCGGAATTACTCAAAATCTTAAAAGATGATGCTGTCCAAGTGCTGCTCTCCATATGCCAGCAAATTTGGAAAACCCAACAGTGGCCACAAGACTGGAAAAGATCAGTTTACATTCCAATCCCAAAGAAGGGCAATGCCAAAGATTGCTCGAATTACCGCACCATTGCACTCATTTCACATGCTAGCAAGGTCATGCTCAAAATCCTACAAGCTTGGCTTCAGCAGTATGTGAATCGAGAACTACCAGATGTACAAGCTGGTTTCCGAAGAGGCAGAGGAACTAGAGATCAAATTGCCAACCTTCGCTGGATCATGGAGAAAGCAAGAGAGTTCCAGAAAAACATCTACCTCTGCTTCATTGATTATGCTAAAGCCTTTGATTGTGTGGATCACAACCAACTGTGGCAAGTTCTTGAAGAGATGGGAGTTCCAGACCACCTGATCTGCCTTCTGAGAAACCTTTATGCGGGTCAGGAAGCAACAGTTAGAACTGGACATGGAACAACCGACTGGTTTAAAATTGGGAAAGGAGTACGACAAGGCTGTATATTGTCACCCTGCTTATTTAACTTATACGCAGAGTACATCATGAGGAAGGCAGGGCTGGAAGACTCACAAGCTGGAATCAAGATTGCTGGGAGAAACATCAACAACCTCAGATATGCAGACGATACCACTCTACTGGCAGAAAGTGAGGAAGACCTAAAGAACCTTTTGATGAGGGTGAAAGAGGAAAGTGCCAAAATTGGTTTGAAGCTCAACATTAAAAAGACTAAGATCATGGCAACCACTCCTATCACTTCCTGGCAAATAGAAGGGGAAGAAATGGAAGCAGTGACAGACTTTATTTTCCTGGGCTCCAAGATCACCGCAGATGGTGACTGCAGCCATGAAATTAAAAGACGTTTACTTCTTGGGAAGAAAGCTATGGTGAACCTAGATAGCTTAATCAAAAGCCGAGACATCACCCTGCCAACAAAGGTTCGCATAGTCAAAGCGATGGTTTTCCCAGTAGCCATGTATGGCTGTGAGAGCTGGACCATAAGAAAGGCAGAGCGTCGAAGAATAGATGCTTTTGAATTATGGTGTTGGAGAAGACTCTTGAGAGTCCCCTGGACTGCAAGGAGATCCAGTCGGTCAATTCTCCAGGAAGTCAAGCCTGATTGCTCCCTGGAAGGACAAATGCTGAAGCTGAAGCTCCAATACTTTGGCCACCTGATGAGAAGAGAGGACTCTTTAGAAAAGACCCTCATGCTGGGAAAGATTGAAGGCAAAAGGAGAAGGGGGCGACAGAGGATGAGATGGTTAGATAGTGTCACCGAAGAAATGAATATGAAATTGGGTGAACTCAGGAAGCTAGTGGAGGACAGGGAGGCCTGGCGTGCTGTGGTCCATGGGGTCGCGAAGAGTCGGACACGACTTAGCGACTGAACAACAACAGCAACAACAACAAACTAAGGCAGCCAAGGTTGGCCAGCACAAGGGCCACCGTAAAGTATGTTGGACCACTCTCGGAGTCAGAGAGGCCAGCACACAGACGTGCGCCATCCTCCCTGAATCTGAGAGTAGTCCAAACACGCTTTATGGCTGGCCAAACCTGGCTGGCTTAGTTTATGCCAACCTAACTCCAGTTTGGATTGCGCTCTGAATGAAGAATGCAATGAAACAAACTGTGTCGTAATATCTGTATTCTATCAAAAGTTATGGCCAATTAACCAGAAAGGTTTTTATTTACTTATTTACATTTAATTTTGTCATGGGGGGGGGCACAAAATCTTTGTTGACCCCGGTTAGCAGATGCCACTGGCTGGGATACCAATGCAATCAACAGAGAAGCTAATGTGCTTGTCACACAGCCAGACACCACGTTTTCTCTAGCTTCTTTCCAGTATTTGAAGATACTATACATAGCTAATGTACCACTTGAAATATGAGGAAGACAGTTAAAATTAGTTGCGTGACTCCATGTTGTATCTTATAAACTGTAATGCTGGAAAAATTGTCTCCCCTCCCACCTGGAAAAAAAGAGGGAAGGGAACCCCAAACAACTGAGAAATGACAAAAGGGAACCCATATAGTGACAAAGACGTATCCATGTTACTGATAGTTTATATTGTAATTTATCTGGGGGGTTGAACTCCTTTGCAATTTCTTTTTTGAAGTACATAGAAAGCATTTCCAAACAAGTCTTTTTTACCAACTGGATGAGATCTGAAGCTCCTTGAAAAAGGCGAATGTTGAAATGCAAGACTTAACTGATCAGCTTGGTGTCAGCCCTGGAAGTCTTGCAGGACACAATTCAGTAAGGCAAATCATGGTCATAGTTGACTTGCTTATTGGTCAAGATTTGGCTTCTTTTTGGTGGGTTTTTTTTTGGGGGGGGGAAGACTAAAGTGTAGATTCACACATTCCAGACAAGTGGATCTGGGATTTGCTTATTGGTGAAGCAGAGCCTCCCCTTGCGGCACTGCAAATATGCCTCTGTGGTGAAGTGTATATTTCTGTCTTCAGGTCATGTGGAAACTGGCTTTTAGTGCCTGAGTCCTCGTGCAGATCAAGTGGCAGACGGTAATAAACAAATTGAACAGCATACAGAGAATTGGGCGGGGTCTCTTACCTGGTAACTGGATGGTGTTCTTGGCTGAAGCTTCTTCAGACACAGGCCAAAGAAAGAAACACAGATGCAGGAGATAAGGACTACGAAAGTGAACAGGGTAATGGGGAAGACAGGACCTACAACACAGAGAAACAGCAAAGGAAAACTGCAGTAATTTCCATTGACACCTCTGCCTCTTTTTCTAAGTAGCCTTAAGCCCCCAAGTCTAAAAGGTATTTAGCTGAAAGTCCTCTCCCATCTGGCTCACTTAAGTGTTTTTGATCATCACTCTCAAAGTTAGTGATGGTCTCTGGCCTCAATACCAACCCTTCCGGGAATGGTTACTAGACCGGCAGTCGGTACCTCCTGCTTCAAACAAGTGTACATACTAGTCAAATCTGTCCAATATCTATCCAGCCATGACGACTGTATTGTTGTAGAACTGGAGAGTTACTGTGCAATGGCCCCCTAGGGGTTCCTTCTGCCTTCTCCCCACCAGATATTTCCTGCCTCCAAGCAGTGATGTCATTCAGGGGGAACGGAGCAGAACGGGCATTCCGGATCCTAACGGGCTCCGTGGCTGGTTCCGGGTTCCTGACAAGTGCCAATCAAAAGTGAGTTCCTGTTCCTAAATCATTTGAATGACACCACTGCCTCCAAGGTAATTTGAGGCCCTGAGCACTGGTGGCACGTGCATACTGCTGGCTATTCGTGTTGTGAACTTCATGTGAAGCACAGGGGAAGGGAATGGCGGTGATGGGCCTTTGGGCTGTGCAGACTCTGCAAAGGAGCTGCTGGTGGTAAGAAGCCCTGCTGTTCAGCAGTGCGGCTTTTCAGGGCAGGGAGGGGGTGGAACTGGGAGGGGGAAGAACAGGCCCAGGAGGGGGCAGAGACAGCAGCAGCCTCTGCTGCCGTATCCTGTGCTCCCTTCCTGGCTTGGCAGCCTGACATGGGTGTCCTCGACTCTTGTGCCCATTCCATAGTAGGTGCAGAGCCAAGGAGACCCATTGCTGCCACCTGCAGTCTACTCAGGGTAACTACCAATCTACCCAAGGAGACTTCCAATGGCTTCCTGGCGCCCATAGGATTCAGCGGAAGTTATTTCAGTGCTGCCGGAGCCCTGGGCACTGGAAAGCATAGAATTGGGTTGCCCGTTGTTTTGAAACAGTAGGGACTGAAGAAGTACAACTTATTTCTGAATCCCCCTTTCCAGTGATGTCATGCAGGGGGTATGCGGGGGTACGCGAGTACCGGTTTCTAGGATTACAGCTGGCCCCGCCCATTCGCCTGCCCACTCGTCGACTCCGCCCTCTGCAACGTTTGAATTTCCTGCATGTTTGAGTTGCCTGCATGTTCTCAGAGCCAGGCAGGCAGGCAGGCAGCGAGCGGAGCCTTTCCTTTCCTTGCCACTGAAAAATGAGTTGCTCTGGGGTTTTAACCTGATGCCAGGCCTCCTTAACATGTTCTGGGGGTGCTGTGGAATACTGTTGCAACTGTTGGGTCAGTTTAAAATCATCTGAGGCCTCAAAAAGGGCTTTTTTCATGTCACTTCCTGCCACGACATCACTTCTGGCTTATGACGTCACTTCCGGTGGGCGGGTCCCGACACGTGCCAATCAAAAGTGAGTACCTGTTCTTAAATCATTTAGATGACACCACTGCCCCGTTCTAGTGGGGAGCGCTTTGAAGTGGGAACCAGATCTTGTCCACAGAGTCTCCATGCTGAAGAGGACCACGAATCTCCAAGTCTAAACACTAACATTAGAAGCGATCTAGAAGCAGGCGTCACTTACGTGTCCACTCTTCTCTGCAGCAATGTTGACCCTTACATTCCTTGCTTTCAGGAAACTACAATATTTCCTGAGCAGCACAGAATGCAAACTGTGATCTCCTCAATATGTCCCACAGGTTGCCTTTGCTCTAGAGAGCCAGAGGGGTGTCGTGCACTCTGCTGGATGTGAATGTGGGGAACCTGGGCTCATACCTGAACAACCAACCATGAACAACCAACCAGCCTTGCCTACCTAGACGGATAATGGAGAAGAAGAGCAGCCAGAATATGCACAGGATGGGAGCCGCCACCACCTGGCTCACAGCCGCTGTGTGGATACGCTGACTCAGCTTGGTGGGGATATACACATAGTAAATGTTGTAGCGGTCCACCATATGCTTCAGCAACATATACAGCAAGCCTGCACACAAAGAGATGGGAGGAGAAGGAAGAGAATGGTCATGCAGAGGAGACATCAGCAGTTGAGATGAAAAGGGGATGGACACTGCAGTCCAATGAGATTTTGAGGGGAGGAGTCAGGGAGGAAGGCCATAGCTCAGCATTTGAGCACTTGCTTTGTATCTAGAAAGCCCCGGTTTCAAACCACAGCCTCTTCGGGTAAAAGGCCCTCAGGGTTGGGTCGGTTCTTTGTCTGAGACTTTGGAGTGCTGCTGCCAGTCAAAGCAGGCAGGACTGGGCTGTATGGACCAATAGTCTGACCCTGTGTTAGGCCACATCATAGGTATAATGGCTGATCTCCAGTACTTTGTTTTAACATTCTGCTGTCCTACAAAGAAACTGCCTTAGATGGTAAAGGGTTTAAGGAAGTGGTTCTGAAACTGTGGGTCGGGACCCACCACTGGGTCGCAAGCAGTGGTGTCATCAACTCTTGCGGAGACGGAATGCTGGGCGGGACTTAGGTTTGATTGGCAGCCCGGTCAGTGCGGTTCCGCCGCCTTCCCCCCGCCATGCGGGCTGCCCTCGGTCGCCGTGCGCCACCGCTGCTCGCCCAGCTCCATGATGGACGTGGGGGGGGGATGGGGGCGCGCGCCAGGTGCCTGGGCAAGTAGGAAGGCGGCGGAAACAAACGGGCAGGCAGCCAATCAAACATAAGTCCTGCCCACCGTTCCGTCTCCGCGAGAGTAGATGACACCACTGGTTGCAAGCCAATTTCAGGTGGGTCGAAAAGTTCCTACAGCAGCCATATTGAGAAGATGGGATGCTGGAAAGGGGAGGGTTTTGTGGTTATTTTCCTTGTGTCAAGGTTGTAAATAGGGTTTTTTCTTTCTTTCTGATTCACTTTGCTGTTGGAAAATGGCTGAGAAATAACCCAACTTATTGCTTCATTCTCAGGAAAGCAGCAGACTCTGGCATCGCAGTGATGCCACTTCCGGCCTTGACATCACTTCTGGTGGGTCCTGGACAGACTGTCATTTAAAAAAATGGGTCTGAGCGCTAAAAGGTTTGAGAGCCATTGGTTTAAAGTCTTGTAGTATGTAATTGCTGAGGACAATAGCAGAAGCTTTCGGGGACTGGCATGTATACTTACCAAAGGGGACAATAATTGGGCAGGTGATGCTATAGGTCATCACAACAGTAAAAATGCAGGAGGTCCAGGCATATTCCAAGCCGAACTGGAAATCGTAAGCTTGGTTCTGAGGAAAACAGAGTAGCACATTTATTCTGTGGTCTTCAACTTCATAGGGAAATGAGTTACTAGAATACAGGGCTCCAAGAATACTAATATTTCAAGACAGATATTACATGACCAAACCTTGTTCAACTAAGGTGAAGTACAGTGGGCCCTCATTATCCACGGGAGTTCCATTCCATGAACCACCCCCATGGATATGGAAAACCGTGGATATTCAAATCCGTGGTTTTAGGTCCCCCCCCCGAACCTGACCGGAGCTGAGCTCTGGTTGGATCTGGAGG
>JAJKFI010016223.1:0-24762 GCA_029204185.1 Lerista edwardsae | reverse complement strand
GAGAGAGAGAGAGAGAGAGAGAGAGAGAGAGAGAGAATTTCAAGAATGGTTATTCTTCCTCTGGGGCTTTTTGAGAGAAGGGAGAATTTCATTGTGAAGGATGTGATGGAGAAAAGGAATTATCCGGGGGTATTGGGAGGTTGATACATCATGTTCGCCCTGAAGCTCCCCTGAAGCTGCTCACTTTTTTCCTCCCTGTTTCTGCCTTGTAGGCTGTGGGGGAATCCTTGCTGTATATGCTGGAAAAATGCCATGGTCCTGCCTTCAACTTGAATACACGCAAAGCTTGGACCGAGCTGTACAGTATTGTGGTGAAAGCCATGAGCAGTGGCTGGGATGTTTCCAGAAAGGCGGAATAGACCTGCGCCAGGATGCTTCAGCTCTGGCTGTCCTCAACCAGGGACAACTCTGAGGAGAGAGCAAGCTCACCTTTCCAGCTCCATACATGTCAGCGTAATCTCTCAGCAGCTTTCTCTCTCCCCCCCTCCCTGTCTCTCCCTATCCCTCTTGTGATAATGTGGCGATGCTCCCAAATCTCCATGTAGCGGTTCCCTGTATCTGTCTGCAGGGGGCAGAGGAGAGCCAGTTTGGAACTGCAACTTGTGGAGATCTCAACTGCTGTAGCTTTCCCTCCAAAAGGCTCCTTCGAGGTCTTTATTCCCCATCTCCTTTACAAAGAGTAATTACAAGGATCTCTTAGCACAGAAAGATGACTGTGCCAGCCATTCCCTTAGGGTAGAGAGCCTGAGATGGTTTTCAGTGAAGTTAATCAACAGTGTGGGCATTTCATTGGGATTAGCCAAGCAGGATGGCTTTTCAAAAAGTGGGTTAATTCTACCAGGAGGCTTTTTCTTAGTACATCTGAGCTGCTTGAGCTGGCTGAATTTCGAAGTGCCTGGCCACAAGATAGAACGTGAAAGTCAGTGGAAATGTAGCAGCTGGCAGTTCCTTTTGCGTGAAAATAAAATCTTGTAGTTGAATTAGTAACAGATGCAGTTTTGTCCTGGACAGAGCTTTCAGAATGTATCCTGGCTTCTGGCCAAAGAGAATGTCTGTGGCAAAAAATAAATTTGGGGGCAACATGGGGGGGATGTACATATGTTGTTCCTCTTTTCCTTTTTCTCCAGGCATTTTTGTACAGATGTCCAGAGGCTGCCCAAACAGAATGCTTAGCCTTTTTTGCCCGAGTTTTCAAGTAACTTCCTAGCCCTCGTCGCTGTGGAGGCCATTTTGAAAATGGGAAACTTAGTCTACCAGTTTGGTATTGTGAATGTGCATTTTAAAGTATTGTCTCTCTTCTGGCTGCTTTCGGGGCGGGGGGAGTGAAGCCCACAGGAAAATGCTGGATAGGTCAAAGAACGATCAGAGCGTGTGAGGAAGCAGAAAGTATGTGTTGTTTGGGGAGAGGTAGCATCTCCCTGACAACTGAATGGATAGGCTTCCGCGATCCTTCCACTACCATCCAAGTCCCACAGTCACCACTAGTAGTGACAAACTATTCTTTGGGTCACTTACTCACTGACTGACTGCTTGTATTTTGTACATCATTGATAGACTGACTGTCAGTTCTGCTGGATGGTATCTGTTAATTTACTGGATGTGTGAGACTGCATAGTTTTGGGGACTTAGGCGTGGGTGATCTTCCAGATGAAGTGGAAGCCATTGTCCACTCCTGATTATGTGTATGAGGAGATCTGCTTTTGTGTGTCAAAACTCTGTCCAGAGAGCTTATATATGTTGGGGTGATGTAGTGTTGCATTAAAAGTACTGTTTGTGGAAAAGTCTGCCTCTCTCTTTTCTATTTTGCATAGAAATATTATTTGTTTCCAAGTCTGTTTCACAGCGCTGACCAGTCCAGGAAGCAGGGGCGGTCCCAGGTTTTTTTTTTCTTGCTCAGGGGCAACCCCCAGTCCCCGCCCTGGAAGTAATCACGTCATCATGTCATCACATCATTGCAATTACATCATGAAAGCAGCGCTTGCCCCCGCTGAGGGGAGTGCCGCTTTCAGCAGTGCAAAGGGCTGCTGGGGGCCCTACCTTGTGGCGGTGCAAAGTCGCTCCCTGTGAGCAGCTTTGTGCCGCTGCAAGGGGTGCCCAGTTCCTCCGACTGGAGGAACTGACTGCCCCTTACAGTGGTGCGAAGCCAGCCAGAGAAGTGGTCAAGTGGGGTGCGTTTTTGCCTCACATGGCCACTTCTCAGCTGGGCGCTGCTGCTTCTCATTCTCAGTGTTGGGGGTGGCAGGTTTCGCCCACCCACCCGCAGGCCAGCGCCCAGGGCATTTGCACCCTTTATCTTCCCCTTGGGTCCACCACTGCCAGGAAGCAATCTGAAAATGTTGCATTGGGCAGCCAGTTGGAGGAGAGCGGTGAATTGATGAGGGGTGCCTGCATCTGGTGTCTTTCTTGCTGCTCCCTGGTGGCCTGCCATCTAGGGGTTGCCTGAAGGATTGGAACAGCTACAGCCAACCTCCAGCACAACTGGAGGAAGCGAGGGGAAGCTGCCGTCACCACCATTCTCCAACTTTACCCACACGGCTGCTGCTGAAAGCAGATTAATGCTCACCTCTTCTGGATTATTTGAAGCAAATGGAACGGGGCAGGACATGGCATTGGACCTGGAGATTAAGGGGTGAGTGGGAAGAGAATTGCACCATTCCATGCTGAGCTGTACCTCTAGGTCATCCCGTTCCCCCCCCCCCCCCCCCAGGTGGGGGGGGCAGAAGCAGGGGCAGCGGGTTTTGTGTGCTGCTTCCGCTGTGCCTTGGCATCTGATGGGGGCTGCTCTGTCAGGTCCATTCACTCCAAAACTGCCTAGGGACAGTTACTTGGAGACATGTCTAAAATTGCACAACACGACCTGACGCAAAGTGGGATGACTGTCCCCCAGCATTGATCTGGTGTCTACAACTTTCATGAGGATCGGATTAATGAGGCAATTTTTGGAATTAAGGCTGCAAATCAAGCTTCACCTTTTCCCCCCTTTTTCCTTTGGACTGTTTGTCATTGGCTCCCTCTTCAGAATTTTGCTTCAATTGGAGGAACACGTAGAACCCAGTCCTGAACTGCCTAGCTCCGCCCAAAGGCTACTGCTGCATCCAATGGCAGTGAGGCAGCTGCTGGAGACTCCCTAGGAGGAGGGGTCATTTGTCCCCTTTCCCTGCAATGGGGTTCCTTGGCTCGCCACCGGCTATTTTGCCGGTGGTGAATCAAGCAGCCCCATGTTGGGCTGCCCGAGGGACCGCTGGGGATAAGATCTGGCGGTGGAAGCTGCTGCGGGGTCCCACCCCTAGTGGCCAGCTGTCCCTACACATCCCACTAGAGCACATTGGATCACCTTTCAGCGCTGCTCTGGAAGTGCACAGATGTGATGATTATCTTGGTTTGGATTTGTTGGGTGGATGGGAGTGGGTTTGACCACCTTGATTGACCTCCTCAGACCATTTAGCTCTCTTTTCCACTTTGTTTTCAGATGAAGCCCTTTGATGGTTCAGCCTTTGCTCAAGGCTATTTACAGGGCCAGCCCAAGAATTCTGGGAGCAACCAGCTGTGCCCAATGCTGCCCCTCTGACCTGATAATGTTTCTGCCTCTGCTCCTCCCTTGACTGGAAAAGGAAAAAGAGAACAGGAGAGTGGTGAGCTAGAGTGTCTTCAATGCTCTAGTTCATGGGTCTCCAAACCCTGGAACATGGGCCAGATTCAGTGTTCAGAGATACCTTTCCCATGTGTGAGCAGTGCTTACTGTTCCATTTTCCAGCTGAACTGGTGGCAGGGATGCTCTGGGCATTCATGTCTATGCCTGGGCATCCCAGAAAGCTGTGCAATAGGTTGCTGGGCATAGACGTGACTGCCCAGAGCATCCTTGCCAGCCGATCAACTTGCAGATGGAGTGTTGCTTCCACGGAATGGTAAGCCCCACTTGGGATGGGAAGGGTTATTTGGAATGCAGCGGTCATGAGTTTGGTGACTGCTGCTCTAAGGCCACTGCTTGCTTCCTCTCCACACTTCCTCCTCTGCCCCATCCCCCTCTTCCAATTCCAAGAGGAACTGGGGGGTGGGTGGGTGGATGAGGGCATTCCTCTGTCAATCTGCTGCCTGAGGTCTCCATCAGCCTTGAGGACGGGCTGGCCCTGGATATCTGGGGCTTTCATTTCCATTCCATTGTTAACCGTCTATATTAAAGTAATGATCCTGGCAGTAGCAAGCTCACTTCTCACTTTATGGGAGCTCCAATTTCCATGGTAACAGCAACAGGAGATTGCCAAGGCAGATGGTTGCCTACAACAGCAGCAGCAGGTAGTCTCTCTTTATTGCCAGAGTATGTCGGGGATTGACATTCAAGATGGGAACAAGGTCACTGGGGATACACCAATTATGATGAAGATGGATGGGACACTGGCTAAACTGAGGGCCTTTTGGGGTTGCAAGCTATTTCCTCTGGACTATCTTTGAGAACAAGAAACCGAAACTAATATTGATGGCTTCAATATGAAACTCAGAACATGGGATTGCCCTGTGCAATTTCACTCTTCCTGTGCTGTGTTCATTACAGGTTGGTGTCACAAGAGTAGGTGCTGGTCTTAGCCCCATAAACTTGTCCTTAATCCCACAGGCTCCTGACACAAGTGTCCCTACTGGGTGATAAACCTGGTTGTGTGAAAAGACTGTCATAGATCAGCATTTTAATAATGCTGCACTCATCATTGGAGATGAGCCTTGTGAAGTAATGGAATTTACCACTTGACAACTGCTAACGCGTTTGGGCAAATGGATGTCCAGTTTCACATCTAAGTCTGCTTAAAGTGGGATGATGATGAAGTCAAAACTTTGACTTGGTGGGTCTTTTTCTGCTAGCTAGAGCCACAGTCAGGTAGATGGGACCCTTGAAACGTGCATGTTATCCTGCTAATGATCTATTCAGGTCTTTAAAGCAGTTTTGAACAGTGTTGATTTTACACTATGTAATTTGCAACTGTTTATATGTAAGTTCCTTTCAGAACAAACTGGTGCTACATCTTCCCCCCCCCCCCCCCGAATCAGTGATGGCCAGTCTCGCCCATGTCACAATTTTATCTGGCCTCAGCCCACCATGTGGTGTACTTTGCTTTCAGCAATCATGAGGCAGTGCCTGAAACTAGAGTTTTCCACCTTCTCCAGGAAAGAATGAGGATCATGCACCCACATTCTCCCAGCCCGAGAGCGCAATCCTAATCTGGAGTTAGGCCAGCCAAGTTTGGACGGCACAAGGGCCACCATAAAGCACCTTTGGACCACTCTCAGAGTCAGGGAGGATGGTGCACGCCTGTGTGCTGGCCTCTCTGACTCCGAGAGTGATCCAATCATACTTTACAGTGTCCCTAACTGTGCCGGCTTAACTCCAGGTTAGGATTGCGCCCTGAGCGTCTTTTGAGCACCTGCAAGCAAACTGTAGGAGGAAAAGACGGTTCCCTTGCACCCCCCCCCCCATGGTCAATGATATAAACAAAATAGGTTCTGCTTTCTGTCCAATGCATGCCCCCATCCCATCCCCTTTGTGGAGTAGATTTCTAAAAAGTTCACTTCCTGTGGAGGAAACATTCATGCCTGGTCTGAATCCAAGTTTGACTCAGATCTTCCTTTCTCACCCCTGTTATCCTCAGTATCAGTGAGAACTAAAACCTCATCTAAAAATGAAAAAAAAAAAAGTGCAGAATTATAGCATGCTCAGCAAGGGGAGCCTCCTGTTTGGGTTAGCACGACTCTGTGTAAACGTGCAGTTCAAGCCCAGGCACCGGCTGGGTGAAGTAACTTTTTATTCAAGGCACAGTCATAGCAATAAATAGAACAAGAAGATACAGAACTCTGGCACATTCCTATCGGGCAAGAGCCAAGGGGAAAGACACGAGACCAGAGCCTCCCAAAGACATCACAGGCACTTCACCTCCATGAAATAGAAGCAGCAAGGAGAAGGAGGCCTCGAGGTTCTGCTGCATGAGCCTTGTCATGTGCTATGGTACTTGCAGAAGCGCCAGGAGGAGCATAAGAACTGTTACTCCACTGCACTGACCTGACCAACCTTCGACAGCAGCCAGCAACGGCACTAAATAATAGCGGAAAAACCAGGATGTGTGCATGGGGCGGGGGCAGCATTGGACTCCATGCTGGCTATGGATGTGGCTTGTTATGCTGACCTGTATTGTTGGCGTCTATGCCTCACTTAGCCATGTGGCGCCCTTCTCTCCTTGCAAAGTCATAGGCACCCTTCCTGTTTCTGGGATTAGCCACACCTTGAAAAGTTCAATATTCTCATTCTTGGTTGGCTGCAACTCTCTGTTGTGAGGAAGGTAACCCTGGCCAGTTCTAACTTGCGTCAAACAGAAGAATGCATCTGTTGGATCCAACCAGAGGTCCATCTAGGCCAGTGTCCTGGGCAAACCAGGTATCTCTGGGACTCCCAGAAGCAGGACATGTTAGTAAGCAGTTTTCTCCCACCATTCCTTCCAATTGAGTTGTATTCAATGGAGGTCGCGACTTGTGTGTCCATTGATTGATGTGGCCGCTATGAATTTGTCTGATGCCCTTTCAAAGCCATCACATCTAGATACCTTCAAAGCTTGTGGCAGAAAATTGCATGAACTCATTATGGAGAAGAACAGGGGTTATGTTTTCTCCAGCTAGAGCCACTGTGCTGCAGATATTCTAGGCTAGGTCAGGGGGCTTATTCTATAATGGGCGTGTAGCTCTAGGGCACAATCCTAACATGCGCTGGAATAGGAAGGCCAGCTCACCTGGGCTGCATCCTAATGAGGTTAGGAGGCAGAAGCAGCTCAGCACGGGGCAAGCCCCAGCACTGCTTGGATCTGTGCCAGTGAAATAGCAAGCGCACGTCCACCCAGCCAGGAGCAGCCCGAATTGGGGCCACCCAGCCTGTGGTGGTGGTGAATATGGCCCCACAGCCGTCTCCTGTCTCCGCCCATGACACCACCCCTTTACATATCCCGCCCGCCTTTGGCATGCCCTTGGTGCAGTCAGTCACCGCCAGAGCTAAGCTGGCACTCAACTGGTGCAGCTGAACAGGCATGGTGGTGCCTGTGAGCCAGCACTGCTGCTTGCACCAGCCCAGCAACTGCATCTGTGGCGCAGATGTGCCTTACAGCCAGTGATGTCATTCAGGGGGAATGGACCAGAACGGGCGTCCCGGATCCTAACGGGCTCCATGGCTGGTTCTGGGTTCCTGACAAGTGCAAATCAAAAGTGAGTTCCTGTTCCTAAATCATTTGAATGACACCACTGCTTATGGCACATTTACGACAGCGCTGCTCTGGTACAATGCCATGTTAGTATTGCACATTTAGCCTATGCATATTTACTCAGAAGTTTGCTACCATCAACATAGCTTACTCCCAGATAGGTGTGTATAAAGCTACTGCCCTAATGGAACAGGGGGCAGAAAATGACTCTATACTGAAAGATGTGATATTAGTGTAAGAACAAACTGTAGCAGGCAGAAAGCTACAGCCCTAGTCATCTGACTAGGGCTGGATGGCACAAGGCAGTCATGGGACACACCCTTCTCTACTGTCCACCGCAGGTTTTCCAAAAGATTTAAAAAGTGTACGCAAGCATTCTTCCGGGACAGCATTGTGCAATTTGCTGCTAGGGGTAGTGCTGAAAGCTCTTAGTCATGACAATGATGTGATACTAAATGTTGCTCAAGGCAGGCAAGTCAGGGGGTGAATATATGCCCTCAAAAACTGGAGGCCCAGCATGGCAAGTCCTACTAGACTTTGCAGGGTGGGAGAATATCATTCCAGCCTCATGGGTGCTACGTCAACTTTATTTGGAGCAGTCCTTATTTGTAACCATGTGACATAGTCCATGACAATTTCTGCGTGCGCGACACACACGCGCACACACTTGCTACTAGGTGAATGCAGAGTTCCGACCCACTGGCACCTGTGGAATCACAGCCACAAGTGAGACCAGTGGCTCCTAGAACAGACGCACCAATAGGATGGACAGGCTAAAAGCTGAAAGTACAGACACGGTCTGCAGAACTAGCTGTCTCACTGTTCTGTGTGAAACCTTTAAACATCAAGAAAGAAAGACCACTCCTCATCTAATGAGCTTTCCCCCTTCCGTGGACAGCTGCTACCCCTGATACCAGAGCAATAGAACATAATGGGTTTTCTGTTGTTGCAACCAGTTGCGGACCTACCATGGGGGGGGGGGAAGGACCCCCGGGGAGGGAGCTCCTGGGGCAGGCAGAAGGTGGCGAAGTGGCGCCTCATCTCTTGGAGATGCACAGTTTTGGCCCTTCCACCCTCCTGTACCATCGTATAGCTTCGAAATGGAGCCTGGCAAGCTGGGAGGGCATGTCAATGAGCAGGGGGGTGGGCAAAGAGCTGACGATAGGGATGCAGTCGACCTGCCCCCTGGGCAAAGCGTGGGCTGGAGGCACCACTGGTTGCAACCCAATAAATCTGAAGTGTGCCCTGGATATTGACTTAAAATGATCTATTCCTCCCCCCCACTTACTTCTCTCCCTTGTGCATCAACATTTCTACTCTGCTGTGTTCCTAGCCTGGGGCTTATGAAAGGCACAGGACCTGGGAAGGGGGACACCAGATGACTGTACTGTGCCACCCACCTCTGAGAACCAGACTGCAGCACTTACTGCAGCGTGGAGGCTCGCAATAAAGATGACACATTGCTGAGGTTGTCTTCAATCGCCATGATGAAAGGCTGCACTACGAAGCATAGCACTACAGAAGTGTCCCGGGTCTCCCTCCCCATCCCATAAGGGAATCTAAAGTAGGGAAAGCGCTTTGCATAGATAAGGATGAGGCTCAGTCTCCATTTAAAAAGGATCCCCCCAGGTTTGCTTAGTACTCTACAATGTTTCTAGATGGGGGTTACAAAGTCTTATTATTTACTGCCTGTACACCCAAGCAGCATGGTGTTCATGCAGCAAAACATAGGTCTCCCATTGCATCACAAGCTACAGGGTGTCCACAAAGTCTCTTTACAATTTCAAACTTGTATTACAAAAACAAATGAAGAGATACATGTATGGAAAGTATACAATAGTAGGAGTGTATATTGAAGTTTATTTTGCATCAATTAATAAACCTCTATATGTGCTCCATTGGTTGCACGCAGCACATCAAGGTGATAATCGATTTCCTGCCATGTTTGCTGTAGCATAGTCTCATCAATTGCTGGGAGAAATATCAACAACCTCAGATATGCAGACGATACCACTCTAATGGCAGAAAGTGAGGAAGACCTCAAGAACCTTCTGATGAGGGTGAAAGAGGAAAGTGCCAAAATTGGTTTGAAGCTCAACATTAAAAAGACTAAGATCATGGCCACCACTCCCATCACTTCCTGGCAAATAGAAGGGGAAGAAATGGAAGCAGTGACAGACTTTATTTTCCTGGGCTCCAAGATCACCGCAGATGGTGACTGCAGCCATGAAATTAAAAGACGTTTACTTCTTGGGAAGAAAGCTATGGTGAACCTAGACAACTTAATCAAAAGCCGAGACATCACCCTGCCAACAAAGGTTCGCATAGTCAAAGCGATGGTTTTCCCGGTAGCCATGTATGGCTGTGAGAGCTGGACCATAAGAAAGGCAGAGCGCAGAAGAATAGATGCTTTCGAATTATGGTGTTGGAGAAGACTCTTGAGAGTCCCCTGGACTGCAAAGAGATCCAATTGGTCAATCCTCCAGGAAGTCAAGCCTGATTGCTCCCTGGAAGGACAAATGCTGAAGCTGAAGCTCCAATACTTTGGCCACCTGATGAGAAGAGAGGACTCTTTAGAAAAGACCCTCATGCTGGGAAAGATTGAAGGCAAAAGGAGAAGGGGGCGGCAGAGGATGAGATGGTTAGACAGTGTCACCGAAGCAATGAATAAGAAATTGGGCGAACTCCGGAAGCTGGTGGAGGACAGGGAGGCCTGGCGTGCTGTGGTCCATGGGGTCGCAAAGAGTCGGACACGACTTAGCGACTGAACAACAACAACAACAACAAAGTCTCATCAATGGTGGCAACGGCCAGTAATGTCCTGTGTCTTTGTTCTGTACACGATGTCTTTAACGTTGCCCCACAGAAAGAAATCCAGGGGCGTGATATCATTAACACATCTCATCATTTGCTTTTTTCGTGATTTTTTGCAATTGTAAAGAGACTTTGTGGACACCCTGTACATTTAGGTTGCATGCCAATCTCTTTTCAGGTAAAGGTTTTTCTCCCTACTACACCAATCAGCCCTCAGTTAAAAGTACTATACTGCGAACAGATTCTGGAGACCCACTGGAGAGTCGTCCATTCAATCAAATGCATTTGGATACTGCTTTCCTGCCACCCTAGCAGTTCGGAAGCACCTAAAAATGCCAGTAGATAAATAGGGACCACTTTGGTGGGAAGGTAATGGCGTTCTGTGTGCCCTGGCGTATAGTCATGCCAGCCACATGACCACGGAAATTTGTCCTCGGACAAATGCCGGTTCTTTGGCTTAGAAATGGAGATGAGAACCGCCTCCTACAGTTGGTCATGGGGAAACCTTTACCTTATACTGCTTTTAAATCAAATGTTTACAAAAGAAAGGAATGACCCGGTTCTTTAACCCAAAGGGCCCTTAGGAGCTGGGCCAGTGTTTCTACTATCAATATGTTATGCAGGAGATCCAGTAGGGCATCCCAGAGTATTCAATTTTTTTTAAAGCAAGATGCCAAAGTGGCGGTAAATTGGATTAGAACAGCGGCATTGCAGGAATTGCCATTTACCCCTCTCTTCATGTGCTGTTTTCTCCAATCAAAATTGCCTCCAAGCTTCTGTTCGCTTCATTGGGATAAAAAAAAACATGGAGTGGCAATTTTGGATGGTGCAATTTAGACTGGGGGAACAAGTGGATCAGGAACACCACTTCCAATCTAATCACACCCCTCCCCAAATCCACAGCAAGTGAAAATAATTTCAGTGAGAGATCCAATCATGGATTTATTACGGTACTTTACTTTGGCCCTCAAGGACCAATGCCAATGCAGGTTCATTCAAAATTCCCCTGAAGACATTAACTTTTGCTTTTTTGTACACTATTTGGTCAACGTGTCTTTTAAACAGGATAGGCTATCAACCTAAACCAGGGGCTTCCAAACAATGGCCTGCAGGCTGGGTCCAGTGTACAGTGTACGATCCACTGAGAGCGATACAGATCTTTCCATCATTCTGCTATTGCTAATGCCACTCGTGCTGCCCAGAGAGACACACACTGGTCAGTCGTGTCTTCCCAGAAATCTGGGTGAATGGCCTGCTGGGGCAAGTGATGAAGGATGTGACTGCCCAGAATCTTTATTACAAGATCTCGTTCCCCATACAAGGCGGTCCATGGTTTGGAGACCACTGATCTAAACAGAAAGAGCTTTACTGGATGGCAACCCAATCCAGAACTGCCGGCCACCCAGGAACGCAGTGGTAGCCAGGCGGCTACTGCTGCATCCTGAAGCAGCCAGGCAGCTGTGGGAGCCTCTGTGGGGAAAGGAGATATTCCTCCCCTTTCCCCAGGGTAAGGGCACAGGGCAGGTGACAGGTCTATTTGCTTCTATGCTGGCTTTTTAGCCGGCACAGAACTGAGGGTCTCCACCAGCAAGCCATAGTTGCCATAGTGATGCCCCAGCGCTGGTGGTAACGGCTTACCGCCGGCGTTGGAGGTGTTTCATGGCGCCTTATGCAACATTTGCCCAGGCGGTACAAGCATGCTGCCCCGCAGTACGGCCCATTGGATTGGGCCCCTGGTGTGTTTCATTGACTTACTTGGTTTTGGAGCCGGTGTGACTGGCTGAGCAAAGAAGAGCAACTGGGTATCTTGCCCCACTCCTAGAACAAAGATGCCACGAATACAACTGATCTTGGATGCTGGGCTTCATGCGATCAGGAATGAGATTGACCCCGAGTGGTTCATATGCAGCCTGCAGGTCTGGGGGTGGTAGGAAAGGCTGCTACACTAGAAATTGCCTTTGAGGCAAATGAGGTCAATTTACCCAAAAAAACAAGAGCAGGAAAAAAAGAGGACACTGGTTTTTTGCTTTAGAGAAGTGGATATACATGTACAAACAGCTCCTCTCAGCTTGACTCTTTCTCTGAACCCTGACAGTTGTGTGTCTTCGGTTCGAAAGCGAGAACAATTTTCCAAGAGATAAAATAACATGATGTGGGCACAGCCACTTGGCAATCTCGCCACCTGTAACATGTCTGCTATGTAGTGAAGACATCACCTTTTGTCTGCTTCACTGGGGATCTACCCTGTGCAGTGAAGTTCTCCACCTTAATTGGAAGGATGTTAAAAATGATTGGCTTATCAGTGCAACTCTATTAGGTGCTTTTCCTGTTCCTTGAAGAGGGTAATGATTTAAAGCAATGTTTCTCAAACTGTGGGTCGGGACCCACTAGGTGGGTCACATATTTTATTTTGAATACATTCAACTTGATACGTGACTGCTTTTGTTACAGATCTGTTCTTTTAACAGGCTACTATGTATATGCTTTGGACAATGATAGTCAACGGGACTTACTCCCAGGTAAATGTGGATAGGATTGTAGCCTTTGGGATGTTTGTGGATTTTTTTTTTTAACAGATCAGCAACTGCTTGGGAGGGTTCTTCATTTTAAATAAATGTTTAAACTTACTGTAAACTTTAATTTTAATTTAATATACTTAATTAAATTTGATTTTTTTTTCATATGGGGGTGTTAAAAATTTTCCTGTTTGACAATGTCACTTCTGGCCATGACATCACTTCCAGGTTAATGACATCACATCCAGGTTAATCTCTTCCGGTGGCCCCAACAGATTGTCATTCTAAAAAGTGGGTCCCAGTGCAAAAAAATGTGAGACCACTGATTTAAAGAATTAACATTTGGATTTTTACTTGGAAACAATTTCACCACTTTTGATGGGATGCTACTACCAAGCATATACACATTCTGTGCAAACTGGGTGTTAAAAATGGAGATACAGTTCCTGCCCTCTTTTTTTCTGGCATGATTCCTGGACTATGAATAGTTGCAGGACAGGCAGAAATTGGCCTTCCTGGTTATGACACCTTCACAACTCAACATTTCAATGCTTGCAAGACAGGCAGTAGCCTAAGGGTGGTCACCCTACGCTTAGAAGATTTGCTTGCAACTTTTGCCCTGTCCTCCTGCATGTCACATTCTATGTCCCAATATTTTTTTTTGGAGCACCACAAAGCAAGTTCTAGCAAAAGAGAGAGCAACCCCCTACACCATCCTAGAGAAAATATTCAGCATGGTGGAAAAGAGATGTAGTTCTTCAAGACCCATATTCAAGAGTATGATGCAGTTTAGCCAGAGAAAGTTCTGTAGAGCCGTTGTGGCTCTGAAGCAAAACTCAGCCACTCCCATGCATACGAATTCTGAAAGTATTCTGAAAGCCACACCTCTCATTTTTAACTGTCTTCCTGGAGATAATAGGTCTGGCCAAGGTAGGGTGGGTGACATCATGCAACCTGCAGTTGGCAGCTGGGAACATGCTGGTGTACAAAGCATTGGTGATTGGAGGGCAGAGACCTCAACTCTGCCGCTGTCCCACCCCCATCTCAGCTGTCAATTTGGAGACCCAACTAGATGTGATGGCAACCACATCTGTCACAAGCACATAGAAAGTATAAGAGACGAGAAGCTCAATTTATAGAGCCAAAAGAAGAGTGTATGGGGAAGGTGTATTGACCCTCCCACATCCCACAGTCTGTTGCCCAAGTTCCTCTCCTCTTCCATCAAGGGCAAGAGGGAGGGTTTGCCTCCCTTCGCTCTTGTGCCACTTCTACTCTAAAAGTCTGACCGCACTGCTGCTTTTCCTGCAATTCCAGCAGGTCTGGATTCGAACAGCTACATGGCTCTGCTCCAACACACTCTCTTTTTCAACCCACCTCCCACTCAGACTTCACAAGGAATCAAGCAGCCATTGGCTTGCACCAAGGTAAGGCCAACCTGAATGCGGCAAAGGCAATTCCTGTGGCTGCCAAGCTGGCCACCAACGTAGGCCAGAAAAACAGTGGCAAGTTTGGCCAATCCCTTGGGCCGCATTGGCAAGGCAAGTCTTTCTCGGAGGCAGTGGGTATGGATAAAAGCAACTACTGCAGCAGCAGCACAAGGGCATGTCAAAAAGCTAAAGGCCTCTCCTCCACAAGTGAGTTTCTTAGGGCCCGTTACGTTCAGAAAAAAATGCATAGGCCTTTGCTTCTGTAGCAGGCACATGACTCTGAGCAGATGGGCATTTTGCATGTTTTAGGACATGTCTTCCTCCGCCTCTCCCCCTGTCCAAGGTTTATTTGAAAATTCACCACTATTAGGAGGTTTAGCATGAGGCAAGTCCCAACAGTCTTCTTTCCTATGTGTCAGGAGCAGAAGGCTGCACGCACTATGGATATGTATCCTGATTACCATACCGGGCATAAATGATAAGCAAAAATAGGCGAGAGAAAAAACCAGGGTATGGTAACTAAGATCAGAGAACTGACGGAAGAGCCAGGCCATAGACCTGAATGAAGGGTAAAGATGTGGCAACATGTGGAATAGGCTGCTGCTAAACAGCTGGAGAACAGGATGGAAGGAAAACGGCCTCCTCAACTCTCCCCTGTCAGTTCTATGCCTCCGCCACAGAGCTGAGCTCCCTGTGTGCACGACACAGCAGCCATCCTCACACTGTTGTCTAGGAGACGGCGCAGCATAGCAGGCTCATTGTGCATCAGCCTGATTGGTTCTGGTCCAATTTGCAAGACCAGCTCTTTGCCCAGGACTGGTTCCTAGCGGGGCTGGTTTGGCAGCTCAGACCAATCTAGGCCTTAGGATAAGATACTTTCCTCTGGCACCCAATACTGAAATGTTGCTGTCCATCTGGTAGGAGGTGATCAGTGATAGCGAGTCTCGTCGTCTAGCACAGGCTCGGTCCTGAATTCGCCCTCTGCGCTCTCCAGCTCCGTTTCAAAGCTCTGCAGGACACTCTCCTCCATGCTGTCCACTTGCTCCACGTGGGTGCCCATAGTACCGTAGGTCTGATGAGCTGGGGAGGCTGACGGCGTGAGGCTGAGTTCGGGCTCTTGCAGCACTGTGGCCACAAATATCTGTGACACAAAAGCCAGCAGGTTAGACTCCAAGGTGGTTTCTTTGCAAAGAGGGACAGAAAACTGGAACAAAAGAAATAGGAGGCATGCAGCGGCATGGGGATGAAGCCTCAGTTCATCTGTGAAGGGTCCTTTCAGCCTACAGCATGTAAAAATGCTGGTGCTTTAAGGCACCTGCAAAAGAGCACTGGGACAGCACAAGCAAACGAACAAGCCAAGTGGAGGAGGCAAGAGGCAAGAGGATGGGGAACATACTTACATGGGAATTGGGGGTTGAAGAGATGCTGCTCCTTTCGGCATCATTGAAAGCACCTTCAGCTTGCTCAGACATCTGCTTGCAGAGGGAGAGGAGTGAAAAGCAGGGCAGAAAGAGGCAGGAAAACAGGGCTGAATGCCCTGCCGGTAAGCTCCCCCAAAGAAGGCTCCCATGCAAGATCTTGGAAGGAGGACTGAACTGCGCAGTGGCCAAAGTAAGAGATTCTGACCAACTTGGGGAGATTAATTCGCTTATACACTGAAAGGCAGTTTTGCAATTTGCATATACAACAGCTGGTTCAAGACTAGAGGGCTGAGAGGTGGCTGGGGAAGGCACGATGCCCCCAATTTGTACAGTGCCCCTCCCTGGTTCCAGAGGCTGGATGCTGGGCATTTAAAGGCGAGCTGAGCATCAGCTTAGAGTCCAACTAAAGACTCAGTTTTAACTGTTATACTCCATCCTGGATCTTGGTGGCAGGAGTGCATATCAAGATCCCACCTTCCATTTCCCAGCCGGGCACGCCCTCTGTGGCTCTTGGAACTTACACCAGCTAAATACCTGGCCTATGTCCAAGGAGACCCATTGGCAACCAGGCAGCTTTCAGGGAGGCAAGTAAAAAAGATTTTTACTCATTTCTCCTGGGCCATCTGGCTGCCACTCTGCCCCTCAGCTTGCAAAGCATTCATTTGGAACTGCTGTATCACGCAGGCTGGTGTGGGATAGGATCGGGTTGTTAGTTTGAGGACAAAATGGGGGCTGTGCTGGACCATATCCATGTCTCCTTCTCTGAGCTCCTTAAAAGAAGGCTGGGATCAGTGGCGTAGCTAGTGGGGTGCAGGAGGGGGCAATTGCACCAGGCAAAAAGTTTTAGGGGGGGAAAACAATCTGAATTTGGAAAACCTTGGAAGGTACAAATAATACCATCATGTTATATATAGGGGTGTTTGAAAATGGTGTTATTTTTTCACCAATGTTGTGATTTGAAAGGCAGAAAGCAGTGGTATGTGTTTGTATTCTAGGTTTTCTTTCAGTTTTCATTTTTATTACTTTTAAAAGTGTACTAGGTAGGTGATATAGGTGATATAATGTCAGCAGATGAAGCCATTGTATTATTTCTAATTGGAAAAGTAATCAATTTTAATTTTTGGAAAATACCTTCAACACCAAAAAGGTGGTGTTTTGAGTTTGTATGCATTTCTAACAAAACTACCCTATTACACCCCTAGTTATATATCCTTTGGAAAGGTAATATAGGGCACAATCCTAAGCTGAGTTAGGCTAGCGTAAACTAAGGCACCCTTTCATGGATCACTGCCTTGTCGTGGCGAAGGGGCTTGAGTAGCTCAATGAAGCTGTGAGCTATGCCATGTAGGGCTACCCAAGATGGACAGGTCACAGCAGAGAGTTCTGACTAAACGTGGTCCGCTGGAGAAGGAAGTGGCAACCCACTCCAGTACTCTTGCCAAGAAAACCCCATGGATTACAGAACAAAAAGGCTAAACGATATGACACTGGAAGATGAGACCCTCAGGTTGGAAGGTGTCCATTATGCTACTGGGGAAGAGCAGAACACGAGTACTAGTAGCTCCAGAAAGAGTGAAGTAGCTGGGCCAAAACTGAAAGGAAGCTCAGCTGTGGATGTGTCTGGAAGTGAAAGGAAAGTGCGATGCTGCAAAGAACAATACTACATAGGAACCTAGAACGTCAGATCTATGAATCAAGGCAAGCTAGATGTGGTCAAACGTGAGATGTCAAGGCTGAACATCGACATCCTGGGAGTTAGTGAACTAAAGTGGACAGGAATGGGAGAATTTAATTCAGATGACCATTATATTTGCTACTGTGGGCAGGAATCCCTTAGAAGAAATGGAGTAGCCTTCATCATGAACAAGAGAGTGAGAACAGCAGTGCTGGGGTATAACCTCAAAAATGATAGAATGATTTCCATTCGGATCCAAGGCAAACCTTTCAACATCACAGTAATCCAAGTTTACGCCCCAACCACTGGTGCTGATCAGGAAGAAGTTGACCGCTTCTATGAAGACCTAGAACAGCTTCTAGAATTAACACCCAAAAAAGATGTCCTTCTCATCATAGGGGATTGGAATGCTAAAGTAGGCAGTCAAGAGGTAAGAGGAATAACAGGCAAGTTTGGTCTTGGAGTACAAAATGAAGCAGGGCAAAGACTGATAGAGTTCTGTCAGGAGAACACATTAGTCATAGCAAACACCCTTTTCCAGCAACACAAATGGCGACTGTACACATGGACTTCACCAGATGGTCTACATCGAAATCAGATTGATTACATTCTTTGCAGCCAAAGATGGAAAAGTTCCATACAGGCAGTCAAAACAAGACCTGGAGCTGACTGTGGCTCAGATCATCAGCTTCTTCTTGCCAAATTCAGGCTTAAACTGAAAAAAGTAGGGAAAACCGCTAGGCCCTCCACGTATGACCTAAATCAGATCCCCTGCGAATATACAGTGGAGGTGACAAATAGATTTAGGGGCTTAGATTTGGTAGACAGAGTGCCTGAAGAACTTTGGACGGAGGTCTGTAACATTGTACAGGAGGCAGCAACTAAAACCATCCCAAAGAGGAAGAAATGCAAGAAGGCAAAGTGGCTGTCTGACGAGGCTTTACAAATAGCTGAGGAAAGGAGAGAAGCCAAAAGCAAGGGAGAAAGGAAAAGATATACCCAACTGAATGCAGATTTCCAGAGAACAGCAAGGAGAGATAGGAAGGCCTTTCTAAATGAGCAATGCAAAGAAATAGAGGAAAACAACAGAATGGGGAGGACTAGAGATCTTTTCAAGAAAATTGGAGATGTCAAAGGACAATTTCATGCTAAGGTAGGCACAATAAAGGACAAAAATGGCAAGGACCTAACAGAAGCAGATGAGATTCAGAAGAGGTGGCAAGAATACACAGAGGAACTCTATAAGGCCGATCTCAATGTTCCTGATAACCACAGTGGTACAGTCACTGAGCCCGAACCTGACATCCTGGAGAGTGAAGTCAAGTGGGCTTTAGAAAGCCTCACTAACAACAAAGCTAGTGGAGGTGACAGCATTCCAGCGGAATTACTCAAAATCTTAAAAGATGATGCTGTCCAAGTGCTGCTCTCCATATGCCAGCAAATTTGGAAAACCCAACAGTGGCCACAAGACTGGAAAAGATCAGTTTACATTCCAATCCCAAAGAAGGGCAATGCCAAAGATTGCTCGAATTACCGCACCATTGCACTCATTTCACATGCTAGCAAGGTCATGCTCAAAATCCTACAAGCTCGGCTTCAGCAGTATGTGAATCGAGAACTACCAGATGTACAAGCTGGTTTCCGAAGAGGCAGAGGAACTAGAGATCAAATTGCCAACCTTCGCTGGATCATGGAGAAAGCAAGAGAGTTCCAGAAAAACATCTACCTCTGCTTCATTGATTATGCTAAAGCCTTTGATTGTGTGGATCACAACCAACTGTGGCAAGTTCTTGAAGAGATGGGAGTTCCAGACCACCTGATCTGCCTTCTGAGAAACCTTTATGCGGGTCAGGAAGCAACAGTTAGAACTGGACATGGAACAACCGACTGGTTTAAAATTGGGAAAGGAGTACGACAAGGCTGTATATTGTCACCCTGCTTATTTAACTTATACGCAGAGTACATCATGAGGAAGGCAGGGCTGGAAGACTCACAAGCTGGAATCAAGATTGCTGGGAGAAACATCAACAACCTCAGATATGCAGACGATACCACTCTACTGGCAGAAAGTGAGGAAGACCTAAAGAACCTTTTGATGAGGGTGAAAGAGGAAAGTGCCAAAATTGGTTTGAAGCTCAACATTAAAAAGACTAAGATCATGGCAACCACTCCTATCACTTCCTGGCAAATAGAAGGGGAAGAAATGGAAGCAGTGACAGACTTTATTTTCCTGGGCTCCAAGATCACCGCAGATGGTGACTGCAGCCATGAAATTAAAAGACGTTTACTTCTTGGGAAGAAAGCTATGGTGAACCTAGATAGCTTAATCAAAAGCCGAGACATCACCCTGCCAACAAAGGTTCGCATAGTCAAAGCGATGGTTTTCCCAGTAGCCATGTATGGCTGTGAGAGCTGGACCATAAGAAAGGCAGAGCGTCGAAGAATAGATGCTTTTGAATTATGGTGTTGGAGAAGACTCTTGAGAGTCCCCTGGACTGCAAGGAGATCCAGTCGGTCAATTCTCCAGGAAGTCAAGCCTGATTGCTCCCTGGAAGGACAAATGCTGAAGCTGAAGCTCCAATACTTTGGCCACCTGATGAGAAGAGAGGACTCTTTAGAAAAGACCCTCATGCTGGGAAAGATTGAAGGCAAAAGGAGAAGGGGGCGACAGAGGATGAGATGGTTAGATAGTGTCACCGAAGAAATGAATATGAAATTGGGTGAACTCAGGAAGCTAGTGGAGGACAGGGAGGCCTGGCGTGCTGTGGTCCATGGGGTCGCGAAGAGTCGGACACGACTTAGCGACTGAACAACAACAGCAACAACAACAAACTAAGGCAGCCAAGGTTGGCCAGCACAAGGGCCACCGTAAAGTATGTTGGACCACTCTCGGAGTCAGAGAGGCCAGCACACAGACGTGCGCCATCCTCCCTGAATCTGAGAGTAGTCCAAACACGCTTTATGGCTGGCCAAACCTGGCTGGCTTAGTTTATGCCAACCTAACTCCAGTTTGGATTGCGCTCTGAATGAAGAATGCAATGAAACAAACTGTGTCGTAATATCTGTATTCTATCAAAAGTTATGGCCAATTAACCAGAAAGGTTTTTATTTACTTATTTACATTTAATTTTGTCATGGGGGGGGGGCACAAAATCTTTGTTGACCCCGGTTAGCAGATGCCACTGGCTGGGATACCAATGCAATCAACAGAGAAGCTAATGTGCTTGTCACACAGCCAGACACCACGTTTTCTCTAGCTTCTTTCCAGTATTTGAAGATACTATACATAGCTAATGTACCACTTGAAATATGAGGAAGACAGTTAAAATTAGTTGCGTGACTCCATGTTGTATCTTATAAACTGTAATGCTGGAAAAATTGTCTCCCCTCCCACCTGGAAAAAAAGAGGGAAGGGAACCCCAAACAACTGAGAAATGACAAAAGGGAACCCATATAGTGACAAAGACGTATCCATGTTACTGATAGTTTATATTGTAATTTATCTGGGGGGTTGAACTCCTTTGCAATTTCTTTTTTGAAGTACATAGAAAGCATTTCCAAACAAGTCTTTTTTACCAACTGGATGAGATCTGAAGCTCCTTGAAAAAGGCGAATGTTGAAATGCAAGACTTAACTGATCAGCTTGGTGTCAGCCCTGGAAGTCTTGCAGGACACAATTCAGTAAGGCAAATCATGGTCATAGTTGACTTGCTTATTGGTCAAGATTTGGCTTCTTTTTGGTGGGTTTTTTTTTTGGGGGGGGGAAGACTAAAGTGTAGATTCACACATTCCAGACAAGTGGATCTGGGATTTGCTTATTGGTGAAGCAGAGCCTCCCCTTGCGGCACTGCAAATATGCCTCTGTGGTGAAGTGTATATTTCTGTCTTCAGGTCATGTGGAAACTGGCTTTTAGTGCCTGAGTCCTCGTGCAGATCAAGTGGCAGACGGTAATAAACAAATTGAACAGCATACAGAGAATTGGGCGGGGTCTCTTACCTGGTAACTGGATGGTGTTCTTGGCTGAAGCTTCTTCAGACACAGGCCAAAGAAAGAAACACAGATGCAGGAGATAAGGACTACGAAAGTGAACAGGGTAATGGGGAAGACAGGACCTACAACACAGAGAAACAGCAAAGGAAAACTGCAGTAATTTCCATTGACACCTCTGCCTCTTTTTCTAAGTAGCCTTAAGCCCCCAAGTCTAAAAGGTATTTAGCTGAAAGTCCTCTCCCATCTGGCTCACTTAAGTGTTTTTGATCATCACTCTCAAAGTTAGTGATGGTCTCTGGCCTCAATACCAACCCTTCCGGGAATGGTTACTAGACCGGCAGTCGGTACCTCCTGCTTCAAACAAGTGTACATACTAGTCAAATCTGTCCAATATCTATCCAGCCATGACGACTGTATTGTTGTAGAACTGGAGAGTTACTGTGCAATGGCCCCCTAGGGGTTCCTTCTGCCTTCTCCCCACCAGATATTTCCTGCCTCCAAGCAGTGATGTCATTCAGGGGGAACGGAGCAGAACGGGCATTCCGGATCCTAACGGGCTCCGTGGCTGGTTCCGGGTTCCTGACAAGTGCCAATCAAAAGTGAGTTCCTGTTCCTAAATCATTTGAATGACACCACTGCCTCCAAGGTAATTTGAGGCCCTGAGCACTGGTGGCACGTGCATACTGCTGGCTATTCGTGTTGTGAACTTCATGTGAAGCACAGGGGAAGGGAATGGCGGTGATGGGCCTTTGGGCTGTGCAGACTCTGCAAAGGAGCTGCTGGTGGTAAGAAGCCCTGCTGTTCAGCAGTGCGGCTTTTCAGGGCAGGGAGGGGGTGGAACTGGGAGGGGGAAGAACAGGCCCAGGAGGGGGCAGAGACAGCAGCAGCCTCTGCTGCCGTATCCTGTGCTCCCTTCCTGGCTTGGCAGCCTGACATGGGTGTCCTCGACTCTTGTGCCCATTCCATAGTAGGTGCAGAGCCAAGGAGACCCATTGCTGCCACCTGCAGTCTACTCAGGGTAACTACCAATCTACCCAAGGAGACTTCCAATGGCTTCCTGGCGCCCATAGGATTCAGCGGAAGTTATTTCAGTGCTGCCGGAGCCCTGGGCACTGGAAAGCATAGAATTGGGTTGCCCGTTGTTTTGAAACAGTAGGGACTGAAGAAGTACAACTTATTTCTGAATCCCCCTTTCCAGTGATGTCATGCAGGGGGTATGCGGGGGTACGCGAGTACCGGTTTCTAGGATTACAGCTGGCCCCGCCCATTCGCCTGCCCACTCGTCGACTCCGCCCTCTGCAACGTTTGAATTTCCTGCATGTTTGAGTTGCCTGCATGTTCTCAGAGCCAGGCAGGCAGGCAGGCAGCGAGCGGAGCCTTTCCTTTCCTTGCCACTGAAAAATGAGTTGCTCTGGGGTTTTAACCTGATGCCAGGCCTCCTTAACATGTTCTGGGGGTGCTGTGGAATACTGTTGCAACTGTTGGGTCAGTTTAAAATCATCTGAGGCCTCAAAAAGGGCTTTTTTCATGTCACTTCCTGCCACGACATCACTTCTGGCTTATGACGTCACTTCCGGTGGGCGGGTCCCGACACGTGCCAATCAAAAGTGAGTACCTGTTCTTAAATCATTTAGATGACACCACTGCCCCGTTCTAGTGGGGAGCGCTTTGAAGTGGGAACCAGATCTTGTCCACAGAGTCTCCATGCTGAAGAGGACCACGAATCTCCAAGTCTAAACACTAACATTAGAAGCGATCTAGAAGCAGGCGTCACTTACGTGTCCACTCTTCTCTGCAGCAATGTTGACCCTTACATTCCTTGCTTTCAGGAAACTACAATATTTCCTGAGCAGCACAGAATGCAAACTGTGATCTCCTCAATATGTCCCACAGGTTGCCTTTGCTCTAGAGAGCCAGAGGGGTGTCGTGCACTCTGCTGGATGTGAATGTGGGGAACCTGGGCTCATACCTGAACAACCAACCATGAACAACCAACCAGCCTTGCCTACCTAGACGGATAATGGAGAAGAAGAGCAGCCAGAATATGCACAGGATGGGAGCCGCCACCACCTGGCTCACAGCCGCTGTGTGGATACGCTGACTCAGCTTGGTGGGGATATACACATAGTAAATGTTGTAGCGGTCCACCATATGCTTCAGCAACATATACAGCAAGCCTGCACACAAAGAGATGGGAGGAGAAGGAAGAGAATGGTCATGCAGAGGAGACATCAGCAGTTGAGATGAAAAGGGGATGGACACTGCAGTCCAATGAGATTTTGAGGGGAGGAGTCAGGGAGGAAGGCCATAGCTCAGCATTTGAGCACTTGCTTTGTATCTAGAAAGCCCCGGTTTCAAACCACAGCCTCTTCGGGTAAAAGGCCCTCAGGGTTGGGTCGGTTCTTTGTCTGAGACTTTGGAGTGCTGCTGCCAGTCAAAGCAGGCAGGACTGGGCTGTATGGACCAATAGTCTGACCCTGTGTTAGGCCACATCATAGGTATAATGGCTGATCTCCAGTACTTTGTTTTAACATTCTGCTGTCCTACAAAGAAACTGCCTTAGATGGTAAAGGGTTTAAGGAAGTGGTTCTGAAACTGTGGGTCGGGACCCACCACTGGGTCGCAAGCAGTGGTGTCATCAACTCTTGCGGAGACGGAATGCTGGGCGGGACTTAGGTTTGATTGGCAGCCCGGTCAGTGCGGTTCCGCCGCCTTCCCCCCGCCATGCGGGCTGCCCTCGGTCGCCGTGCGCCACCGCTGCTCGCCCAGCTCCATGATGGACGTGGGGGGGGGATGGGGGCGCGCGCCAGGTGCCTGGGCAAGTAGGAAGGCGGCGGAAACAAACGGGCAGGCAGCCAATCAAACATAAGTCCTGCCCACCGTTCCGTCTCCGCGAGAGTAGATGACACCACTGGTTGCAAGCCAATTTCAGGTGGGTCGAAAAGTTCCTACAGCAGCCATATTGAGAAGATGGGATGCTGGAAAGGGGAGGGTTTTGTGGTTATTTTCCTTGTGTCAAGGTTGTAAATAGGGTTTTTTCTTTCTTTCTGATTCACTTTGCTGTTGGAAAATGGCTGAGAAATAACCCAACTTATTGCTTCATTCTCAGGAAAGCAGCAGACTCTGGCATCGCAGTGATGCCACTTCCGGCCTTGACATCACTTCTGGTGGGTCCTGGACAGACTGTCATTTAAAAAAATGGGTCTGAGCGCTAAAAGGTTTGAGAGCCATTGGTTTAAAGTCTTGTAGTATGTAATTGCTGAGGACAATAGCAGAAGCTTTCGGGGACTGGCATGTATACTTACCAAAGGGGACAATAATTGGGCAGGTGATGCTATAGGTCATCACAACAGTAAAAATGCAGGAGGTCCAGGCATATTCCAAGCCGAACTGGAAATCGTAAGCTTGGTTCTGAGGAAAACAGAGTAGCACATTTATTCTGTGGTCTTCAACTTCATAGGGAAATGAGTTACTAGAATACAGGGCTCCAAGAATACTAATATTTCAAGACAGATATTACATGACCAAACCTTGTTCAACTAAGGTGAAGTACAGTGGGCCCTCATTATCCACGGGAGTTCCATTCCATGAACCACCCCCATGGATATGGAAAACCGTGGATATTCAAATCCGTGGTTTTAGGTCCCCCCCCCCGAACCTGACCGGAGCTGAGCTCTGGTTGGATCTGGAGG
>JAJKFI010016222.1:0-19860 GCA_029204185.1 Lerista edwardsae | reverse complement strand
TTTTTTTGTAGTTGGTTTTTTTGTAGTTGCCTATATAACTGGGGGGGGCACATGCTAATCTCCCATGCAAATTAGAAGCATTGCATGATGGTCTCTACTCACATGTGGCTTTTTCAGACACTGACTCAGATTTTTGAAAGTGGAGACACAGGGATTTCAAACTGAAATCAGCAAATGTAAAGAACCAACTACAAAAAAAAGCTAAGGCTGAGCAGAAGGTTTAGCCGAGAGGGTTAATGCCTCCATTTGCCCGAAGATAACAGCTGAAGATCTGAAGGTTGTGAGCTCGAGACTACTGGAAGTCTCTGTGAGCAGCAGACCTTGCAAACTGCAGCTGATTAAAAGCTGAGTTCCAGCTGCCTCGTGGGAGGAGGAGTGTGCTGAAGTCAGCTGTGTCTCTGGTGGGAGCAGGGAAGTCTCTTATCAGCCAGCAGAAGACAGATGGGTGGCTAAGAAAGAAGACTAAATCCAGAAAGAAAGATCTGTATGAGTGTTGTTCTTGAAAGATAGAACATTTCTGTAAATTGTAAAAACCTTCGGGTTTGTGAATAAAAGTCTGCCTATGTAAACCGCCTTGAGTTACAGTCATTAGAGAAATCTAGTGATCTTAAGAAAGGCGGTATATAAATACATGTATTATTATTATGAAGGTTATGTAGTTGGCTTTCAGGCTACTTTAAAGATGCCTTGGCACTTTAAAGATGCTATGGATGGGTGGGGGAAGGTCCGGGCTCCGGACGCTTTTTCCCGCTCTGTGGAGTGCTGGTCTACCCGTGGCTGGTCCCAATGGGTAGACCTGGGCTTCACCATTTCTAATGGGTAGACCTGGGCTCTCTGTAGCCCAGGTCTACCCGCGGCTGGTACCTGCGGAGCCCAGGTCTACCTGCCATTGTTTCTAATGGGTAGACCTGGGCTCTGGACGCAGTCTACCCGGCTGGTTCCAATGGGTAGACCTGGGCTTCTGTGGGGGGGGGGGCGGCTGGGGGGGTCTGAGGCCAAATTGGTGCCCCTACGGAAATGCCGCCCATGGCTCTAGCCACCCCAAGCATGCCCTAGATCCGCCTCTGGTAAGGCATGTTTAAAAACCATTACTAAAGGTTTGCTTTGCCTTGTAGGATAAGTACTGTATGTGTTAAATGAGTGATAATGTTCCCATATATACCGTCCAAATAGAGTACCCATATAATTATTTATTAATTACATTTTCTCCTAACCAAATATTCTTCTTAATGAGAGCAGAAAACATTCCCTTGCAACCTGGCACTAATCTATTTTAGCACAATTGCTAAGAACCTGAGCAGAACTGGTACACCATCTCCTGGTACCTGAAGGGGTACATCAGGTGCTTCCCCCTTTACCTGGTTGTGCTTTAGTCCAGTGGTCTTCAAACGTTTTCATTCCAGTAAGTTGCCGCGACCCCACAACTGAGGCTTTGCTACCCCACTGGGGTCCCGACCCCAAGGTTGAAGAGCACTGCCTTTGAATGTCTCCTTTGAAAACATTTGGATAAAACAGGTCTATCAGTGGCATTACTCATGAAGCCTGCAGTATATGGAACCTATATAGACAGTATATCGCTAGGAGACCCCCAAGGAGACTCACATCAAGAGTCTATTAATGATAGCATACATATAATTATTATTTTTTCTTCGTTTTCCTCCTCATGGGCCACTGTGAGGTAGGAGGGGCCATTGGCATAGCTAATAAAAGTGTAGCCCAGTGCCGAGGGCAAAATAATGCCCTGGAAGTGACATCACAACAGGAAGTGACATCACTTCCAGAAGTGACAACACGCCTGGGCTTTAAAAAAAGGTGAAAATGGGGGGAACCCGCACCCTTCCCCCAGCAGTATGCCTCCTTTTGCTGCTCCCAAGCCTGCAATCACCCCCCCCCCCAACAGTGGCATAGCTAGGTCATTTGACACTTCAGGCCCATACATTTTTAACATCACCTCATATGACAAAATCATTCATTCATTCATTTTTATACTACACTTCAGGAGCTCAGAGTGGTATGCATGGTTCCTCCCTTTCTTTTGTCCACTTTAAAAGTTATTTTAAAGCCAGCAATTTTTACATGACAGTTGTATTTTCATAATGTTTGATAAAGATATATTATGCCAATAAAATGATGATGATGAATAAAGATATTACACTCCAGTTTGTTTCACTGCATTCTGCTTTAAATTACCTTTCCAATGATATAGAACATGATAGTATTATTCATACCTACTAAGGTTTTCACAGTTTTGGCCACTAGTGTTAAGCTCAGCTTGTTGCCCCCCTAAAGCTTGTTGCCTGGTGCAATTGCACCCCCCTGCAGTTCTTTAGCTATGCCCCTGAGAGGGGCACAGTATAAGTTTTTCAAATGCAGCAGCAGCAGCTGGACAAGAAATGACCATTTATTTAGGGAAAAGATAACAAAATAAAACTAGGCATATAAACTATAAAACAAGAAATGCAGGCTAGTTTAGCCAGAGATGGGGAAACACTATGTCTCCCCCCGCCCCAAACATTCTTAGAAGTTATTACTACATTGGTAGAACATGCTATTCCTCTTCAAGAGCAGCTCAACCTTCTTTTACCACATCTAGCAATCCAGGTTTCAAATAGGCACCCATCTCATTGCTTCTTATAGCAAGGAAAAAACCGAAAACCTCTTTCAAAGCTTGTGACCTCATGTGGTTTTGAACCAATCCAAACCCATTTTGTTAACACTGCAAGTTTAACAAAAAGTGTAGAGTTGAGTCAGGAGAACAGTTGCCCGGTATAGTAAGGATGGTTGAACCTTTTGGTGGAGAATGTCCATCCCATCAGACAACAGAATTAAGTGGATGTAGAATCTGTGCAGCATACATACAGCCATGACTGGCAGACTGTATGTTTTACCTTCTGGTTCCAGCAGCCATTTCATCTTTTATGCTTTTCTTTCTTTAAGACTGACTTTATTCAAAGAAGCAATCAAGATTAACACACGGAACAGCATATATTGCAACTTTGCTGCACAACCACAGTTTAAACAGCTTGCAGATCACATAACAGACCCAAGAATCTCAAGATGGATGTAGTGGTACTACTGGTTTATGCAAAATTGATTTGAAAATTGAAGACTTCAGGCTGTGATCCTATGTGTAGGATTGGGCAGTGAGAAGTTTGCTAAACTTGGCTAAGGAGCAAGGGGACACTTCAACTTTTAGAGCAATTGTTGGAGGGAGCAAACAAAACTGAGAAAGCATTGTCTAAGAATGCTTAGGGGTAAGGAGCGGTAATCTGGGCACTGGGAGAACTGGTTTCAAGCCTTTGTTCTGCTGCCAAGCACTTCATTTAGCATTTTTCTACACCTAGAATTAAGACATTTTAATGCATAAAAACTAAAGCCTAGCCTCTATGTAAGTGAGCCTGAGATTACTAGTAATACGTATTGTGCAATTAACCTTCAGTGAACAGTCAGCTGGAGGGAAGATAAAAATGCGTAATGTATGGAATAGTCTGTTTTATTTCCTATCCATGTATATGGAACTCCTTGTCACTGGAGGTCAGATTGACTCCCGGCCTGTCTGTATTCTGGTGGAAGATGAAGACACATTTATTTTCGTTAGCATTTGGGGGCCCTGCTTAGCTTCTGCTGCATTGTTTTGATTCTATTTCTTCTCTGCTGCCCTATTATATTACTTTGTGTCTACTGTACTGTGTTCTATCTTTTTTTTCTGGTTTAACTGGTTTTAGTTTCTTGTTGCTATTATTACTGTATGTTGCTTGTATATACTAAATGTTGTAAGCTGCCTTGAATGCCTTCTTCACTGCAGAGGAAAAGCAGGGTGTGAATATTTTAAATAAACACTGACAGGCTGTGCTACTCTCAAAGCAGCATCTGTCCCCAAAAGCCAACATCAGTCTAGCTCCCTAGAACTCTAATAAGCTGCTTCTGCCAGCTTGTCAACTTTTCCAACCAGCTCTGTCTCTTTTTTTTTGGCTAAGTTCAAGGTGCACAACTTGTTCACAAATAGTTCATTATGCCATCGTACAAATCAATGATAAGGCCACATCTGGAATATTGTGTACAATTCTGGTTGCCACATCTCAAAAAGCACATAGTGGAACTGGAAAAGGTGCAGAAGAGAACAACAAAAATGATTACTGGGCTGGGGCACCTCCCTTATGAGGAAAGATTCCAGCGTTTGGGGCTCTTCAGTCTAAAAAAAAAGTGTCTGAGGGGGGACATGATTGAGACATACAAAATTATGCATGAGATGGATAGAGTCAATAGAGGGATGTTCTTTTCCCTCTCTCACAACACCAGAACCAGGGGACAGTGACTAAAATTGAGTGTTGGGAGAGTGAGAACGGATGAAAGGAAATACTTATTTACCCAGCAGGTAATTAATCCGTGGAACTCCTTGCCACAGGAGGTGGTGATGGCATTGGCCTAGGTGTCTTTAAAAGGGGATTGGACAGATTTCTGGAGGAAAAGTCCATGGTGGGTTATTGACCGTGATGCACCATGTTTGTGCCATGGAGGGGAGCAGGTTTCATCTCAGGTGCAGGATGGGGGTGGTGGTGGACCTGATATCAATTGGTGTAAGTCACACGCATATGTAAGTTTAACTTGTGAATGATGCCCTTAAATAGATGTCTGATGCAAGTGCTGTCCTGGTGAGGGGACTCTCCTGCTGTGGCAATCCACGTTGAACTCTGGTGGGCAGTGGCGTTTCTACAGGGATGGCAAAGTTTTGCAAGGAGCCTTACCTTGCAGTGGAAATCACTCCTCTCCTGCAACGTTTTAGCCAATCCTCACAGGGAACAGCAACAGCTTGGCATTGCTTACTGGCTACAGCAGCAAGGGAGAGGAGGGATTTACATGACTGGGTAAGGCTTCCTGCAAAACTTAGAGCTTTGCCCTCCCTGTCGAAACGCCTCTGCTGGTGGGGTGGCGGAAGCCTTGGGCGCATCGCTGGGGAAAACGCAGCCTACCCGTTACACCATTGTTAAAGGCACAGGACAAAAGACAGTTTGGAACTCCCTTCTGTTCAACACGCCTTGGGACCATAAGGGAACGCGGGTTCAGCAAACTCTTGAAGAGCAGGTCTTGGGAATGGTGTGATGTCGTTTCACGGGGTCAGAAACAGGGCGGTGTTGCTTTAAGACCTTGCAGCCAGCCGCGTTCTTCCGAGGGCTGGGAAGGTGCCGCCGCTCCTGGGAGAGACGCGCCAATCTGTACGTCTCGGGCAAGAAGAGAAAGGCAGACGACGACCCGGAGAGGAAGAGGAGCGGGGAAAGTCGGCATCCCGCCGTCGTTGTGGCTCCGAGGGCGAGGGGCGTCATGGCTGGCGCTCCGGGCGCTCGGGCGCCTTCCCAGGGCAAGGCGGCAGGAGGGCTTCCTCCGCGCAAGCCGGCGGCCCCCTAAGAAGAAGCCGAGCCGAGGAGCGGGCCGGGGGGCGGCTGAGCGCAGCCGTGCCCGCGATGTGAGCGCCGGTCCCAGGCGCAGAGGAGCAGGAAGGGGCGCTCGTGCCTGGATCGGGGCCACCACCTGTTGCTCCCAGCGCGGAGCGAGTCTCGTCGCGCCTCGGCCAGGCAGCGAGGCGGAGGAGGGCTCTCCCCGGTGGTGGCGGCGCGGCTCCTTCGCTCTCCTCCTCCCCGCCTCTCGCCCTCCGCTCTCATCGCCCGTAAAATGGAGAGCGGCAGCGGCGGACTTTGCGGCGCGGACCAGCAGCGGATTCGCGAGAGCTGGCTGAAAGTCAGCGCCAGCCCCCTGGAGCACGGCCTCGTCCTCTTCACCAGGTTCGGCTCGGCGGGGAAGGCAGGGGGCGGCCGGGCCCGGAGCGAGCACGTGCAGGGGGGCGGAAGGAGCCAGAGGCGGGCGGGCGGGCGGCGGGGCTGCCTGCCTGGGCCGTCACTGGACGCACCCAGAGCGCCCGAGATCCACGCGGGCATCTCCGTTGCGCCCCGGAACGGCCCGCGGAGCCCCAGGCCGCCTGCCCCGGCTTCAAGTTGCGATCGCGGCGCGGGTGGGGACTCGGAGGAGAAACTTTTTCCTCGGGCTTGGTGGGTTGTTGGTGATCAGCGCTGCGAACAAGCGGCCAAGGCAAGGGCTTAGCGGAGGCTTCACTCGTTAATGATGGCACGTGTGTGTGTGGTGTGTGTGTTTATGTGTGTGTGTGGCGCATCCGTGCAAATCGTCATGCGTTGTTGCACGTGCTACGTACGGACATACGTGATGAGAAAGTGTTTCACTTCTTCCCGAAAAACTACCCGTTTGGTCTCGTACTTTTTTCCTTTGGCGAAATTGAAAAGAGTCTAGGCTCAAGAGGTGGCTGCCTGGGTTGGAAGCCTTGCTTCCTTTTCTTCTAGAAATCTGTTGAATCCCCTTTTCAAGGCATCTAGACCAGGTGCCATCACCATCTCCTGTGGCATGGAGTTCCACAGATTAATTTCACACTGTGTAAGGAAGTATTTTCTGCCTTGGCTGTGCCGCTTGACATAGCTGAATGCAAACGCTATAAATCCTTCAACACAGAATGCACAGAAAATTCATCATGCCAAAACAGAGGTGGCTTTCATGCCAGCTCTGTTTGAAAGTTGCTTGGGTTTGGTTATTCTGTGGGAAGAAAAAGACACCCCCTTTATTATTCCCCCCTAGGCTGTCATTTTAGGCTGTCATTTGAGCTAAGGCGCATGAGGGCTTGGCACTGGTGTTTGGTTTCAGTGCCACAGCTTCTCCCAGGAACTTGTGAACTAAGAAGAGTGTGCTATTAAGCACCCAAAGAAAGCCCTTTCGTAATCTGAGCACTAAGTACAGTAACCACAACTGACCCTCTCAGTTCTAAGACAAGGAGGGGGGAAGGAGGGTTCTTAAATGCCGGCTTGAGCCCCAGCAGGACTTTCCATGTTGTGCATCCAGAGGCAGATCTAAGGGAGGGCAAACCTCTAAGTTTTGCAAGAAGCCTCACCTTGCAGTGGAACTCACTCCTCTCCTGCACCGTTTTAGCCAATCCTGACAGGGAAAAGCAACATCTTGGCGTTGCTTACTGGCTGCAGCAGCAAGGGAAAGGAGGGATTTACATGTCAGGGTAAGGCTTCTTGCAACACTTAGAGCTTTGCCCTCCCTGTAGATCCGCCTGTGTGTGCATCTAAGCGAGTGAGGCTGGAGAGCAAAAACTGCTTGGGGTGGCCACGGCTGCAGAGCTTTGCAAGCTTTCTTGGGAGTGAGCAATCTGGAACTTGGTACTTACTTCTGAGTAAACCCGCCTGGGATTGCCAGCCTTGATGAGCTCCTTGTAATAAAGGCCAGCCATGTGATCCAAAAGAGGGACCCATCACAGAGGGCAGAGGCTTGGGGTGGCCCCTTTCCCTTCCGATCTGCCTTGTTGCACAGCTACTGCGGGCTCCGCGGTCCTCTCCCAAGGGCTCTGATCTGCAACATGTATCTGAGCGGCTTCCTAATTGCTTGTGACATGGCAGTCGCCAGAGCTGAGCCCAGGCCTGGCCCTTGGGCAAAGGCGCAATTAATTCCAGCATCACTCCTGGGGCAGAGGAAATGGTGCGTGTGAGAGCACAGCTGAACACCCTGCACATTCCATTAACCCCTTGGGAAAGGAGCAGACGATCCGGAAAAGCCGATAGGACCGTCTCTGGAAAACCGTGAATTTGCATACACTGTGGACTCGTTTCCTCATCCACACAAGGTTTTTAACAATCTGGAATCGTTTTCAGTCCTTATCTACCCCTGCAACCACTCTGAGCTCCCACGTTGTGTCGATGCAGCAATTGAGGCGAGTAGAAGCGACTTGCTGGATCTGGATGGCAGGATCGGCAGTGGAGGCTAGCCCACAGTGAGAGTTGGAACAGGGAGCAGAGCTTCTTAATTTGTTTCTCATGCAGATGATGGGTGAGAGAACATCTAATTGGCCCCAGGAAAATTCCACTCATAGAATTCCCCAAAAGCAAGTTCAGCCGTGTTTTTTCCAACTTCCTTGTTGGGGAAGATCCCCGTAAAATAGATAATACAAAACAGCTAAAGTGCTATTTGTATATTTACATACAGTGACATTCGTATAGGGGGCAGAACACTCAGTTTTGCAGGAGCCCGGGCTCCTATGTAACGTGGCCGCTCCCCCTCGCCTTCAGAGCCATTTGTGGCTTAGAGAGGTGGCTTCGAGGCTTTGTTTCTCTGAGCCAAGAATGGCTCTGAAGGTGAAGGAGAGGAGCCACTTTACACAGGAGTTTTGCCTCCCCTGTAGGAATGCCATTGCGTATATACACTTTAATCTTGTTTCTCAGGGACAAATCCGTAACAGCCATTCTGTGAAGAAGAAAGGATTATTGGAGGAGTGTTCAAGTTTCAAAACTGACACAAAGCGATAAATCACCAGGACAAGGGCAGGGCTGCATTCATCTGAGTTTTCCAAGAACTCAGATATGAAATTCCAGAATGATTGACTAAAATCTGTAACATTATCATCCATAGCTTTCGGCAGACTGGAAAAGGGCCAGTATAAAATCTGTTTTTTTAAAAAAAATATGATTTAGAGAAGTATCCAGGAAATTGTAACCCTGTCCGGCAAGCCTTTATGATGTTGTAAATTGTTACCATAAAAAAACACCATAAAGCAAGATTTATTTTTCCTGAACCAACTGTGGCACAGCAAGGTTTGTCGAGGAAGAGTTTGGCATGGAGTCTCTACAGAGCTGCCTTGCTTCACTAGTTCTTTTCAATGTGTTGAGAATGTTAATCAACCTTAAGACAGGAGTGATCAAGTGAGCATTGTATACATGGATCTTATTCATTTGCAAGACTGTTTTTGACAAGTTACCTTCTTACAGAAATTCAGCAGAGTCATGGGCAATGGATCCCCGTATAGATCTGGGGTACTGTGTACACTTCTAGTCACTACATCTCAAAAATGATATAGGGGAACAAGAGAAGGTGGAGAAGAGAGTGACGAAAATGATTACTGGGCTGGAGCACCTCCCTTATGAAGAAAGATTGCAGCGTTTGGAGCTCTTCAGTCTAGAAAGAAGGTGCCTGAGGAAAAAAGGACATGATTGAGACATACTAAATTCTGCATGGGATGGATAGAGTGGATAGAGGGATGTTCTTTTCCCTCTCTCACAATACCAGAACCAGGTGATATCCACTAAAATTGGGTGTTAGGAGAGTGAGAACAGATAAAAGGAAACACATTTTTACCCAGTGGGTTATTAATCTGTGGAACTCCTTATCCTTATCACAGGAGTGGTGATGGCGTCTGGCCTAGGTGCCTTTAAAAGGGGACTGGACAGATTTCTGGAGGAAAAGTCCATCACAGGCTACAGTCTGTGATGGGTAGTGCAACCATATTTTAGAAGCAAGCTACCTCAGAATGCCAGGTGCAAGAGAGTGGCAACAGGATGCAGGCATCTTGTTGTCTCATGTGCTCCCTGAGGCATCCGGTGGGCCACTGTGAGATTTAGAAAGCTGGACTAGATGGGCCTTTGGCCTGATCCAGTGGGGCTCTTCTTATGTTCTTATGATCAATAATTGGTTAAAGAAGAGAAAGCAATACTCGAGACTAAATAAAGCAAAGAAATTTAATATATAGCTAATGCTAGCATTATAAAGTAGTATTAGCAGATTTTGAGGACAGAAGTACAGGGGATGGCTATCTGCATCATGCTGTGAGCTTAATGGACTTTTGGTTTGATCCATCAAGGCAGGACTTAGGAAACAATCTCCCTTGTTACAGTAGCAGACTGGCTTTGGATGAGCATCTTAATGTGTTGCCATCTTAGTTTGGATTTTGCATGCTTGTTTTTTGTAATGCCTTTCATGTGCAAGCTGCTTTATCACTCTTGTGAATGTGCATCTAGGGCAGTGATGGCGAGCCTATGCCACGTGTGTCAAAGGTGACACGCCACAGTGTTTGGGGTGACACACCAGTGTTTGCCAATACCTGACCAAAACCTGAATTGGTTTTACTCATTTTTCATTGTTGTAATTATTTGGTGTTTGTTTATATACCACAAAGCACCACGCATGATTGGACGGTAGTTTTAGTTTAAATAAGCAAATATAAAGAATTATTTGTCTTTTGTTGGGGAGGGGGGTTGACACACCAGCAGAGTGAAGTTACACATTTCACAGAGTTTTGACACACCAAGCCCAGAAGGTTCGCCATCACTGAGCTAGGGTATGGCAAGCCAGAACACCACTCCTAGAAACGATTTGAAGGTGGGTGCCAGCTGCCTGTGAGTCAGGAACTGAGTGCAGTTCATGGGCCGTCCGTCACAGCAGCAGCTGGGGCAATTTTTACAGCAGTAGCTGGGGCGAAATTGGCCCAGCTATCTCTTGAGTGCATGCACATTCCAGATGAGAGTTCCTGCTGCCTGGGCACTCCCAGTGGTGGCTATGGCGATTTCACCCCAGCCACCGTGTGAGCATCCACATGCTCCTGGTGCTTCCCCAGAAGTGATATCACGTGACATCATCCTATAGATGGCACAGCACTGACGTGGGGGCGCTGAGCGGCACACTTGCGCCTGCGCTAATGCTCTGAGGGCCTCAGAGTGCCTGCATTGCACGTCCTCTGCACTTGCCGAAGCCGGCTGGCGCAGAGGCGTGCCGAGGAGGGAGGGAGGGAGTGGATGGGGGAGGGCGTTCGTAGGTGGGTGGGTGGGTGGGTCAGCAGGCATGCCAGTCTGGGAGGGGGGCGGGCTTGGGATTCAGCCATAAGGCCAAATCCTAGGCCCCTTCCCCAGGCTGTGCAGCCCCGATTCGGGCCGCACAGTCTCCTCGGATCTGTGCCTGTGACATGCAGTCGTGGGAGGCAGAGCCTCACCTAACCCAGCAAGTCAAGAACCCAAAAACTGTTTTAAAACCATACCTTTTGCCTTTCTGAAGCTGCTCTAGCACTTGGAGAGTGCTGCTGTCTGTTTAAGGCAGCACAACCTTCAACTGTCTGTTTAAAGCAGCACAAACACGGAGGGAGCGAGGCGAGCTGCCAGTCAGCTCAGTCACTAGGAGGGCATGCAAGGAACAAAACAAGCAGGCACTCCTGTGGAATTAAAAGGCGAGCTACCTCTGTTTACCCAATAATAAAAAGGCAGTGTTTGTGTCATTAGTTGCTGGGGAGGCAGCAGGAAGATTTGCTTCCAGCAGGTAGGCTGTAATTATGGGTGTCTTCCCATAATTTTAATATTTTTTTTTTAAAAGCTGGCTGGCTGGCTGGTTGCCTAGAAATTGCAGGATGCCTACATCAGCATACTCTGGGGAGGCAGCAGGAAGAGTTGCTTCTCTTCTGTTAAAAAAAAACGCCCTAAAAAAAGGCAGAGAGCTTACACAAATGATCGCTTGGTATCGCACAAAGAGAGGCAGCTTTTCTGTTGCTTCAGGGGGCCTGTGCTGAGCCCTCCCTAGCTCTGAGTGGGGGAAGAAGAGGGGAGTTTTAAAAAAAAAATTTCTGGAGGGATCGGGGAAGAGAGCATGTTCCAGAGACGGATCATATTTATTTATGGAGGGTGTGTGTGTGTGTGTGTGTGTGTGTGTGTGCGTGTGTGCGTGCGCGCGCACGCTTCAGAGACTGAGCTTAAGACGGGAGAGGAAGTGTGTATTGCCTCCCTGGGCCTGGACCTCACCACACTTCACTGGATCCTGTCTCCAGTGCTCTGCACACCAGTCTTCTCCACATTTCTGCACTGCTCCTTCTTCCTTTTCCTTGTCCAGTTCAGAAAGAGGGAGAGGCAAAGGCTGACTTATCACCAGGCAGCAATCAATTGGCACGCTGCCTCTGGCACCAGGATGTCTTGGGCCGGTCCTGGCAGAACCTAAGGACAGCCGTCCTGGACCAGCTCAAGGGTCCTTCTAGTCCAGCATCTAGGTTCCCTCAATGGTAAACCAAATGCTCCGGGATGCCCACAAGCAGGACATAAAGACAAATAGCCTTTTGCTGCTGCTTCTTCCCAGGAACTGGTCTTCAGTGGCATCCTGGCTCTGAACCTGGAAGTTTCATTTTGTCCTTGTGGCTAGTAGCTGGTGAAAATGTGTCCATGATTCTGCCCGTTTCACACTCTCAGCTTGTCGCTGAATTCAGATGAGCACTAGTTACACCGGTTGCATAAATTGCACCCTTACTAGCCAGGGGAGAGATTTTCAATCTAAATGGAAATATGGTTCTTAGCTAGGGGTGACTAACTAGAGTGAGAGATGGGTCAAGAGGGCACTGCAGATGACAGGCTTGTGTGAAATGCAACCTGGCAGTGAAAAGCGCATGGGAATTCGGGGCCGTGCCATAGAATGAAGACACAGAGTTAATAACTGCAGTGCAGTTTGGAGAGGTGGCAATCCTCTGAGTGTTGTGTCGGGCACTGTGGGTGTTGGGTATTTTGGTATGGAGCGGTGGGTGGGGAACACTGACCCTACTAGAAGGAATTTAGAAAAGAGCGGCCACATGAATCATGGCTGTGAAGCTTGCAGCAGCCATGAAGTCTGGCGGTGGTTGGCCACTTACACTCTGCGACGCAAGGGCACGTGAGGCCATTTAGAGCCTGTGGTAAAGTCAATGTACTAAGGTTTTATGTCAGTGGCCTTCCAGGGTGCTCTCAAGGTGTTGTGTTGCATCCTTAGATCATTCTCCTTTTCAGCTCTTCTTCCGTGGACACCATCAGCAGTGTAACACTGTCTGGGGCAGTGATGTCACCCTTCCTGCAGTGGCTTTGTGCCCCTGTTTCTTCTCCTGTGGAGGCTCCCCTTGAAGGAACAGAGGTGCGAAGAAGGAAGGAGCAAGAGTGCAAAGCTGCCAGCATCTCCTTCTCTAGGGAGAACCCGGAGGTGACATCCTTGCTTGCGTCGCAAAGGCAGTAACTTCCGGGTTCTCCTCAGAGTAGGGGCACTTACTGCAGCACCTTTCTGCTCCCTGTTCCTTCTTTTGTGGAGGCTCCCCTTCAAGGCGAGCCCCCCCCTCCCAGAAGAAGGGAGCATTAAGCCACCAGCACCTCCACCATAACGAGGGCGGAGCCTGAAAGGCTATCATGCACCCCCACTTGGTATAGCACCAGAGGCAGGTGTCCCTTGGGCTCCACCCTAGTTACGGCTGTAGACACGATGAACCCTCTTTAGAAACAGCCAATTTCCAACATTCTATGCCTGTCTAGCTCTAGCAGTGTGATGCAAGAGCCAGATAGAAAGACAACTCTGGAGCGCTAGCGTGGTAGCAGGAAGGGTGCACTGCACCAAGAATGCGCTGACTTTGCTGACGATGGTTCTTGGCTTGGGAATGGTGCATGCAGTCAACTCAGAAACTCTTCAGAGAGCAGGGCGGGGAATCCCCTGGAATCTGCCAAAAATGGAATCTGCCAAAAACCAAAAGTTATGCCTCGAGTACTTGCCAAGCAGTGTAGGGTGGTGTCCCCCTCCTCCCTGTCTATTCTTGGGAGCACTGGGAGAGACTGAGGAGGAGGAAGTGGCAGCAGTTATAATGGTACAAGGCTTGGCGGTGATGGAAAAGGGGGGGAAAGATCTAGATGGGATGGTGCGGTGGGTAAGAATGATGGGGGTGTCGCGGGAGGTGTTCTCTGCTCCTCCTGTGCTACTTCATTCTTGACATTTCACAAGCAATTGCATAAGCCTATATATGGGGCAGCTCCATCTGACCCCTCTTGGGCCAACGCGAGCTACATGCATTGGCCCAGTGTTGTCGTGAAGGCCGTAAGGCATGTTTGTGCCAACACAAGTGGCACTGGCCTGATGCAGGCAGCAACATTGGCCCAGTTGCGCGGAGGACACCACAATGTAAGCTGCCCTGCCCTGGCTGAATTTGATTGGCATGGGGGCTTTTCCGGGCAGGGGGATGGTGGAGTTGGAGGGATGGCGGATTGGGGTGGAGGGTGGGTGGTCCATGGGTGGGGCAGCCTGGGGAAGAGGAGGAGCCGGGATCCAGCTGTTAATGCCAGATTCTAATCCCCGTCTCTGGGCTGCGTGGCCCCAATCCGGTCCGTGGCAAGGCTCTCAAACTTGCACCTACTAAACAGCAGGCCCAGATCCGAGGAGCCCATTGGCCCAGGTGGGGCTTACCCCAGGGCAAAGGGCACCCCTTGCCCCACGGTGAGCTGTAGCTGCCTCCTAACTTGTGTTAGGGTGCGGCGTGGGCCTGCTGGCCTACCTGGTCCTGCACAAGTTAGGATTGCACCCTAAATCAATGACTGGACATCATTTGTGGCCACACTGGTCTTCCGGTGCAGTCCTCTCTCTTGCGTCCTTCAGGGTAAATCCAGCATGGAAAATGAGTGGGAAAACGATAGCGCTGCATTGCTTCAATACAACTGCCATCCACAGCTTGGTCTGTCCCTGATAAGGCTCTCCAGAGGGAAGGCAGGTATGAAGGGACAGGCTGAGCTGTACCAAAGGTAAGAAGGATGCTTTGTCGGCTGTGGCATCCAGTTTGTCTTCCTGGAATCCAGTTGGATGTGAAAGGAGGTAAATTCTGAAGAAGAGGCGTCACCCTGGTGTCACCCAGCTCCTGACTCCTTTGGTGGTGGTTGTTTCCGAGTCCTCTGAGTAGAACTTTTGCAGGAGGAGAACCTGAGATGGCTTAAGGGATGGAATGGTTTAATACTCCGGCAAATAATTCTTGCTCTGTCATGGTTTAGTGAAGCCAAATAAGTGTTTGGTGTGTGTTTTGTGTTTCAGGCTTTTTGATTTGGAGCCTGATCTCTTGCCCCTCTTCCAGTACAACTGCAAAAGGTTCTCCACCCCTCAGGAGTGCCTCTCATCGCCCGAGTTCTTGGAACACATTAGGAAGGTGAGAGGTGGAAGGAAACACATTGCTTCATTCAGTGCCATGTATGTAAACCCATCATAAAAAGGTAAAGGTTTCCCCACGACTGAATGGTCTAGTTGTGACCGACTGTAGGGGGCGGTGCTCATATCCGTTTCTAAGCCGAAGAGCTGGCATTTGTCCAAGGACAAGCTTCCGTGGTCATGCGGCCAGCATGACTATACGCCGTAGTGCACGGAACGCTGTTACCTTCCCACCAAAGTGGTACCTATTTATCTACTCACATTTTTAGGTGCTTTCGAACTGCTAGGTTGGCAGGAGCTGGGACAAACAACAGGAGCTCACTCAGTTGCATGGTCTCGAACTCCCAACCTTCCGGTCAGAAAGCCCAGCAGCAGCGGTTTAACCCACAGCGCCACCACGTCCATCATGGTTTCAAATTATAGGACCCGTTTGGTCAAGGTCTGTTAATGAATGGTAGTATTCTGTAGTGGTGGCAGCACCATCCTATAAATGGTGATGCACCTGTGCCACGCTGAAGCCGGCTGGCACAGAGGAGGGACGAGTTGGGAGGAAAGGGACTGAGTGAGCGGGGGGAGGGTGTTTCTGGGCGGAGGGTGGGTGGGTGGGTGGGTGCCTCAGAGGGGCAGGTTTGGGATTCAGCCATAAGACCGAACCCCAGGCCTGTTCCTCAGGCCGCACAGCCCAATTTGGGCCAATCGGTCTCCTCGGATCTGCACCTGCTGTTTATCAGGCACAGATCCGAGGAGTCCATAGGGGAGGCTTGCACCTCCCCGTGTACAAGGGCATGAGCGTGCCCTTGCGCCAGGGAGGCTCCAGCCTCTCCTACCTTGTGTAGGATACAGTGTAGGCCTGCCTTGAGTGTGTTGGACAAGGACCTGGTAGGCCCACATGCAAATTCCTGCTGAGCCATGAACCTTTCTGGGTGACCTTAGGCAGTTTCCGCCTTTCAATGCAATGCACCTCAAAGGTTTATTGTAAGGAGGGAGTCTCATGCATGCTGTTCTGATCGGTGGCGGGCCTAGCAGGGGGTCCAGGGCGTCAGGGGCTGGAGCAGCAGCGGGGCAGCAGAACCGCTGTCGCCTCTGCTTGCCTGTCCGCCCGAGCCACGGCTGGTGGAGGCAAGCTGCGTGGCGCAGAGGTGAGCTGTGTGAGCGGCATTTGATCTATCTGCCTGTCCCCCCCCCCCGCACTGAAAGAGCTCCGAAATGGAGTGTGGCGTGGCAGAGGGCGATGGCAGGGGCAGCCCGGGGGGGGGGGAGCTGGCGCAAGGAGTGGTGATTGTTGACCCTGCCGGGGAAGGATTGGAAAAAAATTACTTACGGGTTTCGAGTCAGCCATGTTCAACCTTTTTCATCTAACGGCACAATGACAAAGTGCTAAAATTGTCAAGGCAAACCATTTTATTTTTTTTTGCAATTGACAAGGCACACTGGGCTGCTGGTAGGGGGCTCACATTCCCCCCAAGGCCCTACTAATAAATAAATGACCCTACCCAAACTTCCACAGCACACCTTCGATCTATTAGCAGCACACCAATGTGCCACGGCACAGTGGTTGCAAATTGATGTTCTAAATCTCGCCTTACACCACCCTTCCCCTTTTTGTGTTCTGCTCGCCAAGAATTATCACTCTGTTGAAAGATATAATAATTGAAGCCTTTACTCCTACAATCATGCAGAAAGTTCATTCTGCTCTTTGTTCATACAATGCTGGCTACTTAGGTTCTCACCAGCTGAGCTATTTGTATGGTGATTGAAAGGCTATTTTTGTCTAATGGGTAAATGTAACTACCCCAAAGGGGATAGAACTTAAGAAAGATTCACACACTTAGAAGGTTCTATCCCTAAGTGATTGTTACAGTTACCCATTAGACAAGAGCAGCCTCTCAATTCTCATACAAGTCCAGTCCAGTTCTTTGTTCAGATCATGCCTTTTGACAATTAATATAAATCACTTTAGTAAATCAGGCGTTTAGTTGCATTTTCAGTGATGGAAGCAAGCATGCAGGACAGGTAGTGGCCAAATCTGATGGTGGGTTAAGAAAGGCCTGCAAGGATACAGGAAAGTCAATCAAGGTGTTCAGATTCACCTGGGTAGATGCGGGAAAAATTCACCTAGTCCAGCATTCTGGATCCAACAATGGCTGTCCAGATGGTGCTGAAAAGTGTATAAGCTGGGCATGATGGGCATAGCCATCTCTTCTTGTGTGCCCTGGCACTAGAAGTGGATTCTATGAAGTCTCCATTTTAAGCTGTCATGACTAAATAGGCTGTGGTAGATCTTTCACTACTGAATTTGCCTCAACATTTAAAAACCATCTACACTTGCAATCGTATGTGTGTTTCCTAGGCAGCAAAAGTTGCATGGAAATCAGTGGGACGTGCAGGTAAACCTACTTTGGATCGGGATTCCTTTCTTTTCTTCTGCAAAAACAAACACCCTAAACGGTTTTCTAGGGTGGAGTGGTGTTGAGGGCTGAATGTAGAAGTAACCAATTAAAGGCTTATTGTAATACCCATCTGCTATGTGTGGATTTTCTGTTATATTATTGCACGGGGAACACATATGGAAACTGCTTATAGATGGTACAGGTATGTGCAATAATTAGCGTATGCATTGGGCAGATGTGGCAAATTGCAGTTCTGTCTGTCTGTCTGTCTGTCTGTCTGTCTGTCTGTCTGTCTGTCTATCTATCTATCTATCTATCTATCTATCTATCTATCTATCTCGACATGAAGATGCTGCAATTCGCCACATTTTATTTATATAAAAATCTCCTGGGCAGCGCAATCCTACCTTCCGCACAGTGCCGGCACAACGAGGTTGAGCTGGCGCTGCACGTTTAGCGCTGACGTGGGGGCGCCAATTGGGTGTCCCATGTCGGCACTACGGCCCTGTAGCGCCCACGCAGCGTCTCCCTTGCGTCGACCGAAGGAGGGAGGAGGGTGGAATGTGGGCGGGACAAGTGCGGGACATGGGTGGGCCGAATCCTAACTCTCGGCCAAATCCTAGGGCTGCACGGTCTCCTCGGATCTGCGCCCGCTCTTTAGCGGGTGCAGATCCGAGGAGCGCATAGGGGAGGCTGGAGCCTCCCCTACGGTAAGGGAACGAATGTTCCCTTGCCGCGGGGAGACTCCAGCCTCCCCAACCCAGCGTCGGATATGGCACTGGCCGGCCGGCCTTTCCATTCTGGCGCTGGGTTAGGTTGCGCCCATAGTCAAGATATAAATAAATAAATAAATAAATAAATAAATACTCCATTGGTAAGATGTATCACTATAAGATCTATCTCTTGTAGATCTCTTATTGAAGCATATGTGAACTAGGGCTTATGGAGCTGTGCAGCTTTTACCCGGGGCTTTTGGAGAAGCTGCTCTCTTCCTTAAGGGCTCCCCAGTGCCCTGTTTATTTGTTATCTTGTCTGCCTGGTAGGTAATGCTGGTAATAGATGCAGCTGTGACCCATCTGGAGAACTTGCACTGTCTGGAGGAATACCTTGGCAACTTGGGCAAGAAACACCAGGCAGTTGGTGTGAAGGTGGAGTCCTTTTCGGTAAGCTGTCTATTTCTCGTGGGAGAAATTGGTCATTGGTTTTTAATGCACTTACAAGGGAACTAGTATATGATTCTCAGCGGCATGACTCCTCACATTCCATACTAGTCTGTTTTTCTTCCTGCTGGAATTCTTCACCCAGTGGGGTAATTACGAATTTCCAAAAGATGACTTGGGAACTGGGCAGGCAAATGACGTATTGATAATGGCCCACAGTCTTGCGGATTAGCGACCAAGCGTTAATTATTTGATCTGTTACCACAAAATCTGGAATCCCTATACTTCTTCCCTGGACCCCTTTTCATCCCAGCACAGTGACTTTTCTAGTGGCTGTTGCTGGAGGTGGTCTGCATTTTTTTAAAGATTGTGAGCCCTTTTGGGACAGGGAGCCATTTAACTTTCTAATTATTTTTCACCTGTAAACCGCTTTGTGAACTTTTGTTGACAAGCAGTATATAAATTTGATTGATTGATTGGTTAGTGTTGTAAATAAATCCCCATATGCTGAACTAAAGGTACAATCATGGACGGTGGTAATGATGATTGATTGTACGTTTACATAGAGTGAAAAGATTAGTCTCTGCCCTGAGGGGCTTGCAATCTAGATATTGACACAAGAGACACCACAGAAGAAGGAAAGGGATAAGCAGCTGTGGATCTTTCTGATGGAGTAAACCTGTAGCTTTTCCTCTGCTGGTATGTTGGGGTATATTAATAACAATAATATAAATCAACCATGGAGAAATGTCAAGGATTTCAAAGTTTGTTAATGGAGTTCTGGGGCTGGAGGAATAAAAATGCAAACTCAATAGACAATTTTAGCTGAGTGAGGGCACCCAAAGCTGCTAGGGCCAAAGTATGGGTCTGTTGAATATTGGGAAAGAGCTGGGTGGGCTTTCTGCCTGAGAATAGATTAACATGCCTTGAGACTTTCCCCTGAGCTTTCTGTTTGATTCAGTGGAGTTTAGGAACTGTAGATTTGTTTGATTTGACTTTAATCAAGGTTATCTTTTAATGTTTCTGTGATCTCCCGTATGTTTACATAATGGAGTGGTTCTCAAACTTTGTAGTACCCGGACCTACGTTTTAGAATGACAGTTTGTCTGGGACAAATGTCATGTCATTTGACAAATGTGACAAATGTCATGGATGTCATGGCTGGAAGTGCTGTCATTGTAATGCCAGAGCCTGCTGCTTTCCTGAGAATGCAGCAATAAGTTGACTTATTTCTCAATAGCAAAGTGACTCAGAAAGGGAAAAAAGCCTATTTACAACCTTGACACAAGCAAAACAACCACACAGCCCTCTCTCTTTCCAAAGTCCCATCTTTCCATATTTTCAATGATGGCTGCCCTAGGTGCTTTGCAACCCACCTGAAATTGGCTTGCAACCGAGCAAGTGGGTCCAGTCCCTCAGTTGGAGGAACACTGACATAATCCATTGTGGAGTACTAGAAGTAGAAGCATTTTTTCATTGAGAGGGCCACTGCAAGCAGACTTCTCTCTCTCTCTCTCTCTCTCTCTCTCTCTCTCTCTCTC
>JAJKFI010016217.1:0-18054 GCA_029204185.1 Lerista edwardsae | reverse complement strand
AACAACAACAACAACAACAACAACAACAACAACAACAACAACAACAACAACAACAACAACCCCGCCTTTCCCATGCCGAAGCAAATGTCCAAAACACCAAACAGGATAGTCTAAAACACCTTTTTGAAAATAGATTTTTTTTAAAATGTACAGTTTTCTGTGATGCACCGAATTCTCAGTCCCAGATGTAGCCTTCACAGTGTGGTTCTCTCCTCTGGCTGTGGCCATCAAGCTTCAGCAGGTGATCGTAAGTCCAGCCTGGACAGGTCCTCAAGGTTGTGCTCCAGTTTTTTGCCTGCTGGCCTTCTCACCCATTCCCACACTGGCTAATCAGCTCCACAGTGACTCCATTCTGCCCCAACGGGTCAGCCTGGCTTCCTGTCTCCCATCCAAAAATAGACCATAGATTCTCCTGCTTAGCTTTAGGCAATACCAGCAGCCTGCTCAACCACCAGTCTATACTTCCTGCCCAGTAGTGGGATCTGCAAATGAAGAAGTGGAACGCTGGACGGGACTTACGCAGGACTTACACGTGATTGGCTGTCCGTCCGCTCCATTCCGACCCCCCACCCACCCACCGTGCGGGCTGCCCTGGGTGGGGGGTGGGGCGTCGGAATGGAGCGGACGGGCTGCCAATCAAATGGTAGTCCCGCCTAAGTCCCGCCCAGTGTTCCACTTCTTCATTTGCAGATCCCACTACTGCTCCTGCCCAACTTATTAGGGTTATCAGACACAAATGGGGACAGAGTGTTTCTACCTTTAACCATTGTATAGAAGAGGGAATTTGGGCAGGTGCAGTTCATCGTGGAAGGGTTTCAAAAGCGGGCACTCTGTACCCGTTTGTATCTGGCAACCCTAACTTTGGCTCATCTTGCTTTTCTTTTTCCAGAGTCTTAATGCAGATTCCAGCTGGCACCCTTCTAAGGCATTGCTGGGGAAACACGACCTTCATCAGGAAAGGAGTGATGTGATTCATCCTGCTTCTCTGACCCCATCAGTTGTGACTATTGTGAATGAATGAGTGGAACCATCATGGTATTGTGCACAAAAGAGGGCTTGTTTTAGGGCTTGGCTTCAAAAGCAAAGCAGGCTTTTTTTTTTGCACTGTTGCTAACACAGTATTGTTGCAGGTTCCTGCTTGATGTACTTGCATCTTTCAAGATACAAAGACTCTTTCTTTGGCATCTTCAAAGCCTTTGGGATATAAAGCACTGGGGCAGAGATTGTGTCTGATGCTGTTTGTTTTAAGCACTGAGCAATCAAACTATTCTTGGTTTTGTGTCTGATTTTGCTCTGTTACATGGTTATGTGACTGCCTTTTGAACTGTGCCCCTGTGCTGATATTCACATAAATTGCTGTAGTTGTTTGCTGTGAGGTGGGAAAGTGGGGGATGCTCCATAGCACCAGAGCAATTTTGTTCAATGAAAGTCCTGTATCTAACAGGCCTTCGCCATGGCCCAGGTGCTGATTACTCTCTCTCTCTCTCTCTCTCTCTCTCTCACACACACACACACACACACACACACACCATTGCAGGCAATTTACAGAAAACAAAAGAGCACGCATGTTCACTAGGATGGTGCATCTGCTTTGGTCATTAGAGACAATTCTCCATTCATCTTCACAGGTTTTTTGCGGTGGAACTAAAGCTCTGGGGCGGAGTACATACTTTGGATGCAAATGATCCCAGCTGCACAGCGCAATCCCGGGAGGGACGTAGCGCCTGCGCTACATGCTTGCATCGACACTACGTCCTTAGCGCCGAGTGGCACCCCCGTGCCGGCACTGCAACTCCCAGCCTGCCTGGGAGCCCGCGCACTGCTCCGTCTCTGTGCCAGCCGAACCTTGCTGGCACAGAGGCAGTGGTGTCATTCAAATGATTTAGGAACAGGAACTCACTTTTGATTGGCTCTTGTCGGGAACACGGAACCAGCCACGGAGCCCGTTAGGAACCGGAACGCCCGTTCTGGTCCGTTCCCCCGAATGACATCACTGCACAGAGGCATTCCCAGGTGGGCATGCTGGTGGGAGTGGCTGGGGAGTGGGCATTCCTGGGCAGGGGTGTGTGGGCCAGCAGTTGTGCCAGCCTAGGGAGGGGAGGTGCAGCCAAATCCAAAGCCTCTTCCCCAGGCTGTGCGGCTCCGGTTCGGGTCGCACAGCCTTCTCAGTTCTGCGCCCATGATTTCACAAGCGCAGATCCAAGGAGCCCATAGGGGAGGCTAGCTACCCCCCTCATGCAACCAATGTGCCCTTGTGCCAGGGAGGCTCCAGTCTCCCTCAATAGTGCGCTGGATACAGTGCAGGCCCACCGGCCTGCCTGTTCCAGCACAGTATAGGATTGTGCCCTCAGTCTCTGGTGTCTTCAGGTAGGGCTGTTGTTGTTGTTGTTCAGTCGCTAAGTCGTGTCCGACTCTTCGCGACCCCCTGGACCACAGCACGCCAGGCCTCCCTGTCCTCCACTAGCTTCCAAAGTTTGCCCAATTTCATGTTCATCACTTCAGTGACACTGTCTAACCGTCTCATCCTCTGCCGCCCCTTCTCCTTTTGCCTTCCATCTTTCCCAGCATGAGGATCTTTTCTAAAGAGTCCTCTCTTCTCAGGAGGTGGCCAAAGCATTGGAGCTTCAGCTTCAGGATTTGTCCTTCCAGGGAGCAATCAGGCTTGACTTCCTGGAGGATGGACCAATTGGATCTCCTTGCAGTCCAGGGGACTCTCAAGAGTCTTCTCCAACACCAAAAGCATCTATTCTTCGGCGCTCTGCCTTTCTTATGGTCCAGCTCTCACAGCCATCCATTGCTACTGGGAAAATCACATCCATACATTGCTACTGGGAAAACCATCGCTTTGACTATGCAAACCTTTGTTGGCAGGGTGATGTCTCGGCTTTTGATTAAGTTGTCTCAGGTAGGGCTGCCCCCCCACCCAAAAGGCCCTGTATGAAACCATGAACAGCTGCATGCAGCTCAGTATGGACAAAAGATGGGCCAGTTCAGTAGAAGGCAGCTTCGAATGTAGCTTTATTTGAAAAAGCATGCCAGGGGAATTCAGTCTGCTCAATAGCATAAGGAAACCAAAAGCTGGATGAGAACAGAATGAGACCTTCAGATTCCAGACCAAGTGAGAAAAGCATTAATCACTAGGAAAGCATTTCAGGGAGGGGGGGGGCACCTGAGATGCTCCCAACCTGTCCTTGCACTTATATAAGCCAATTAATATTCACAAGCACTACTGTCAATGTGGCAACTATTTCTCCCCCTCATATGAACTTTCACTGTAGATGATTCATTAGAGAATGCAAACAGTGCCTGGACCGCTCCTTCCTTCCTTCCTTGATAGGACCTCAGCAAAGCAACAAGCATGGACCAAAAGGGGTATGCATGTCTGGTGATTGCCCTACATGCAGTGATGACATGCAGGGGGTACGCGGGGGTACGCGAGTACCGGTTTCTAGGATTATGGCTGGCCCTGCCCATTCGCCCGCCCACTTGTCGACTCCGCCCCCTGCAACGTTTGAATTTCCTGCACGTTCTCAGAGCCAGGCAGGCAGGCAGGCAGCGAGCGGAGGCTTGCCTTGTCTTGCCACTGAAAAATGAGCTGCTCTGGTTTTGGAACTGTTGGGTCACTTTAACATGATGCCAGGCCTCGTTAACATGTTCTGGGGGTGCTGTGGAATACTGTTGCAACTGTTGGGTCAGTTTAAAATTGTCTGAGGCCTCAAAAAGGGCTTTTTTCATGTCCCTTCCTGCCATGACGTCACTTCCGGCTTATGACGTCACTTCCGGTGGGCGGGTCCCGACACGTGCCAATCAAAAGTGAGTACCTGTTCTTAAATCACTTAGATGACACCACTGCCTACACGTTGTTGTTATTGTAACTGTCAGGGTTTGTGCCCTCCAAGAATGGTATCTAGCTCTGGCACTAGCAGTAAGCCTGATGGGATGTCTATGAAACACTGTTGGAAGGCTTCAGCAATTGACTTATTCCCATAGTCCCAGCAGGGGGTTTATTTCCATAACTACCACTTGGATTTCTGTTTGTGTACACTTTTTTTTTAAAAGGTTATTTTTATTAATTTTAAGCAAAAAAGATGGGGTAGGATTACAGAAAACAAAAGGATGGGTTAAACATAACAATTGCTGTTAAACAGGGTCCAGATGTGTATATTTCTTACAGTAGCATTGCATCATGGGCTTTGTGGTCTTAAAGATGCATGAACCCATTTTTATTCATGTGTATTTTTTTTTCCAGACTCACAAGGGTTTTGTAGTCTTAAAGCTCTACGAGGCAGCATTTTCTGGGTGAGGAAGTTGTGAATTGGGCTCTATATCACATAGAAATTAGACCGGGTCCTGAGGCTATGGACATCCAAATTGAGGACCTTTGCACAGGCCAGGCAATGTGGTGCTTTTCCATAGAGATTTCATGGGCAGCGCAATCCTAGAGGGGGCGGAGCACCATTTGAGCCGTGCGGCCTCCTTGGATCTGCACCTGCTCTTTAGTGGGCGCAGATCCAAGGAGCACATAGGGGAAGCTGGAGGAGCACATAGGGGAAGCTCCCTATGGTAAGGGAGCGAACAGTAAGGGAGCACCAGTCCAACGCTGTTTAGGATTGCGCCCTTAATCTCTGTTCATATCATCATGGTAAACTCTGTCTGGGATGTAACACTTCAATCAATCAATCAATCAATCAATCAATCAATCAACAGGTACTTATATACCGCTTTTCAACATGAAGTTCACAAAGCGGTTTACAGGCAAATAGTAATAATAAAGTCAAATGGCTCCCTGTCCCAAAAGGGCTCACAATCTAAAAGAATGGAGAACACCACCAGCAACAGCCACAAGAAAGACACTGTGCTGGGGTGAAGAGGGACAGTTACTCTCCCCCTGCTAAATATAAGAGGAACACCACTGGAAAAAGTGCCTCTTGTCCAGTTAGCAGGGGTTGTAGTGGGAGGTGGTCATGTCAGTGAGCCATCTGTTTCGGTGACTCTGTTTCCGGGCTAAATTCAAAGTGGTAGTTTTGACTTTTAAAGCTTTTACAGTTAGGATCCAGCTTATTTTAGGGACCTTTTTCATTCATATAATCCTACCCGTCCTCTTCGGTCATTGGGGGGGCCCCTTCTGACTATGCTGGCACCAGGTAAGGTGAGGGGGGGTGGCAGCTAGGAATGGGGCCTTCTTGGTGGTGGCCCCTTACTTATGGAACTCCCTTTCCCTTGAACTAAGAATTGCTCCCTCTCTAGAGAACTTTCGTCAGGGCCACAAGACCAGTGATGTCATTCAGGGGGAACGGACCAGAATGGGCGTTCTGGATCCTAACGGGCTCCGTGGCTGGTTCCGGGTTCCCGACAAGTGCCAGTCAAAAAAAGTGAGTTCCTGTTCCTAAATCATTTGAATGACACCACTGCACAAGACCTTTCTTTTTTGCAAGGCATTTGAAAGAATGTTTGGCTGGCTTTTTAATGTAATGGTCTTTTAAAGTTGGTGATCCTGTCTTCTGTGCTATTTTAATGATGTCGTTATTTTAGGCTGTGCCAGTCTAACTCCAGGTTAGGATCGCGCTCCCAGTCCTGGTCAGGATTTGGCGTGGGGAGGCTTTCACATATCCATAGCCCAGCCTGCTCAGAAGGAGGAACAAACATGCTTTATGGCACACTCATGACACCCCTGGTGCATGAGCCTGTATTGGAAAAGGCAGGAGCTACCCTGAGGAGATAGGGAATGGTATCAGCAGTGGCCCCTTGTCCAAATAAGCCAGGAAGTACAGGGTTAATCCCAGAACTCCTGCAGCAAGAACACAGCTGCAGGCTGATGCGGGCTCTGGCTATAAAGGGAGGTTAGCACAGGTGCAGATGGGTGTGGCTGATGAATTAATGCCTGCCCACTGATTGGCTGGCCTTGGTATAAAGTGGGAGGCAGGAGCTGCAGTAAGTTAGCACCAGGTAGGTGTAGCACTGGGCAGGTGTAGCAAGAAAGGAAAGTGGCTGTGGACTGACTGACGGCTTGCTGGATGGACTGACTGATTGAAGGACTGGTGGATGGATTGACTGGATATTTGGTTATTGGAACAGTGAGTGGGTTCCTGTGGTGCCTTGGTTGGAGAACTGTTGTAAGGCTGCCACACTCCTGGAGCCACCGAGTGGAGGAGGCAGGTGTGGCTTAGGTAAGCTGACTGCCTATTGTTTGGTGGTGGGGTTTTGTAGTGCCAAGTTAGACTTGGGGTATCTTGAGCTAAGCCGGTGATGAGGGCAGTCTGGAGGAGGCTGGCCAGCTGGTGAATCCAAACAAGGCTGCTGGAAGAGAGGAGGCCCAGTGGGTGAAGGAACCCCCTCCCTCTTGCCTATCTCTGAGGCTGCTCTGGAGGGGAAACTAGTTAGCCTAGTGTGGGCATCAGGGCCCTTGGGGAGGCCCAGCAGGGAATTTGGCAGAACAGAGCCCACTGATGAGGTCTTTAGGATTGCACTCAGAAAAATAAATATTCAAAGGGTTTTGGTCAAATCTATTCATTTTCTGTATGCATAATTTTTTTTAGAGCGAGTGAGCATGTGAGCACCTTCCTGAAATAGTTCACGTTTCCCACAGCCATGAGCATGATACATCTTTTAAGCTACCCAAAGACTAGAGAACAATCAGACTCTGATGCTTCAGAAGTTAAGTGTCACTGAAGGCATTTAACAGAGTGATCTCTTTGTCAAGAGGAAACGGAAAGAATCCAAGAAAAACTAGCTCTGCTGCTTTTCTTTGAAGAGCAGTCTGAGACACAGAATAAGGCATATGCAAGCTTTCCGTCCAATAGATATTTTCCACAGCATACAGTGCTGTTTCCTTCAGATTGCTAGTTCCTCTGACATTTACGTAGATGAGTTTCCAAAATAACTTTTTCAATGTCAGTTACCCTCTTTTGCTGTTCATTATGTCTCCGCCCGAATATCAATGGTGACGGCCTCATTATGCACACGAAGGCTGTGCATGTCAAAACTGGAGAGGAATCAGCATAAATACATTCTCTTTGCTCAGTTCATTATGGTGACGGGTTCGTCTTTAAACCAGAAAGCTAAAATCTAAGATTGGAAGACACGCACGGCAAAAATTAATCTGCCTCTCGGCAAAATGTAGACTCATCAGAGTGTCGTCGGTGACGGTCAGCAATAATAGCAAAACAAATCCCATCTTTTTCAAAGGTCAAGCAATGATCAAAACAAATACATGTCTTACCTCAAATGCATGGTTTCTACTACTGTTGTACTACAGTTATATGTCACACAGTACATAAGAAGAGAAGGAAAGGCATTACCCCTGCTAACTGGGCAAGAGGTCCTTTTTCAAGTGGTGTTCCTCTTATATTTAGCAGGGGGAGAATAACTGTCCCTGTTCACCCCTGCGGAGTGTCTTTTCTAGTGGCTGTTGCTGGTGGTCTGCCTTTTTTTTAGATTGTGAACCCTTTGGGACAGGGAGCCATTTGACTTTATTATTGCAACAGAGGCAGATCTAAGGGAGGGCAAAGCTCTAAATTTTGCAAGAAGCCTTACCTTGCAGTGGAAATCACTCCTCTCCTGCACCGTTTTAGCCAATCCTCACAAGGAAAAGCAACATCTTGGCATTGCTTACTGGCTACAGCAGCAAGGGAGAGGAGGGGTTTACAAGACAGGGTAAGGCTTCTTGCAACACTTAGAGCTTTGCCCTCCCTGTAGATCCACCTCTGTATTGCAATTTGCCTGTAAACCGCTTTGTGAACTTCATGTTGAAAAAGTGGTCTATAAGTACCGGTTGGTTGGTTGGTTGGTTGGTTGGTTGGTTGGTTGGTTGGTTGGTTGAAGGGAGAAGTTCAAGCTAGCATGCAGCTAATGCTGAGTGCTGGCTAAAGAGGGAGGACTGAGGCGGAGGGAGGGTGCTGCGGGGTGTGTGTGACACACATGCAATGGGCACCGGCAGCGGAGAGGCACCGCTACACAGAACAACCCACATGTTTTTCACCCCCGCCCTCCCTTGTGCTCATATCAGTCCTTAATGGAGTGTTTCTGGGTGCAGGGAGGCGTAGCCGGGCGATGCATGGGGGCAGCCATACTGGGGGCGTGGTAATGTTGCCCCGCCCCTGGCATGCTCAGAGCCGGGAACGGCTCTGGACCAAGTCTGAGCAGAAATAAGTACAGGTCCAACCTTTTTATACACTGATTTTTGCAGTGGACTCTGCACTGATGGCCACAGCAGCTAAGAAGGACCCTGCCAATCCCTGGAGAAGGAGGAAAACACGTCCTTTTACAATTCCCATTCGAAACACTGCTTTTCTAGGCAGTCAGACTATTGGGACTGCTACTTTGCAGCTCGCTACCAAACATACTTCACGGTGTCCCTTATGCCGGCCAAACTTTGCTGGCCTAACTGTGCCGGCCAAACTCCAGGTTAGGATTGCTCCCACAATGGCACGTGAACCTGGAGGTTTTCTTAACTGGAAACTATTTGTTTTATGGTGCGTCTTGTGGTTGGGCTTCACAGCCACTTAATTTGTCTTCCTGCTGTGTCTGAAACAGGATCACTTCAGGGCCATGATTATTTGCTCATTTCATAAGCCCGTGGCAACGGCCCACCAAACTCAGGGCACAATCCTACCCAGCGCTGGGGTAGGAGCACCCCCTTGCCGTAGGTTTTACAAAAACCTCCCTTGAAAAATTCAAACGATTAACACTTACAAGAGGAATACAGCAAGAATAAGGTCTGCAGCTTCCAAGATGGCGGCTCCCAGCTTTCTATGACCCACCTGACATCAGGTCGCGACACACCTAGTGTGTTCCAACTGACAGTTTGAGAAGCACTGCTCTACAGCATTTTTTTTTTCTGGCATTGTGATCATCTGTTCTGTTGTTGTTGTTCAGTCGCTAAGTCGTGTCCGACTCTTCGCGACCCCCTGGACCACAGCACGCCAGGCCTCCCTGTCCTCCACTAGCTTCCGGAGTTCGCCCAATTTCATGCTCATTGCTTCGGTGACACTGTCTAACCATCTCATCCTCTGCCGCCCCTTCTCCTTTTGCCTTCTATCTTTCCCAGCATGAGGGTCTTTTCTAAAGAGTCCTCTCTTCTCATGAGGTGGCCAAAGTATTGGAGCTTCAGCTTCAGCATTTGTCCTTCCAGGGAGCAATCAGGCTTGACTTCCTGGAGGATTGACCGATTGGATCTCCTTGCAGTCCAGGGGACTCTCAGGAGTCTTCTCCAACACCATATCATCAACCATATCATCTGATCTACCAAAGTGCAAAAGTTGTGGATGCAGGATGCCTTGCTAACAATTATCTCACTTCCTGGATCCAAAAAGGAATGGGGGAGCACAGCAGAAGAGGACACGCAGAGGACGGAGGTGGGACAAAGTGTCAGGGAATATCGAAAGGCAGGTATTGGAATTCTGGAGGGAAAATTTGTGAGGGAAAACGTGTGAATAATAGGGATAATGAGACTTCGACAAAATTGGTTTCAAACATCTCCTTCTTTGAATATTCCCAAGAGCTTTCTGAGCAGGCCTCTTCAGTACTGCAACCCTGTGCACACATACCTGGAAGAACATCCCATTGCATGGCGTTTACTTCCACAGAGACACTCCTGGGTTCGCCTTTTAGGTCAGGTCTGCTCTTATGGCAGGGTCAGTGAGGTGAATTAAATGGCCGGTGGGCTTCTCTGTCAAGTCTGTAATTACTTTCAGTGACCCCAATTCAGTGGGCCAGAAAAAAAAAAAACCACATCAGGTCTGATGGGCTGAAGTATTTTGCTTTTGAGAAAAAAAAATGGATTTCCTTTGCTAAGAAGGATTTGTTGGTCCTGGGGTGCTGCACAGAAGCGGTTTCTGCTGGGTCTTATTTATCAAGCCTGCTCGGCTCATGGACAAAATTCAGTTTCACTTATGAGACCGTTAGTATGCTAAAAGGAGAGGATGCTTCTGGGTAACAGGATGTAAAAGTAGGTCAATAGAAAGAGACATTCTCTCTATGGTAGTTTTACGACTTAAGGCAACAGAATATCCTAGACAGCCAGTGTTTTGAATGCTAATAGCAATTTAGCTTTCTTCCCAAGAAAGCTATGGTGAACCTAGATAGCTTAATCAAAAGCCGAGACATCACCCTGCCAACAAAGGTTCGCATAGTCAAAGCGATGGTTTTCCCAGTAGCCATGTATGGCTGTGAGAGCTGGACCATAAGAAAGGCAGAGCGTCGAAGAATCGATGCTTTTGAATTATGGTGTTGGAGAAGACTCTTGAGAGTCCCCTGGACTGCAAAGAGATCCAATCGGTCAATTCTCCAGGAGGTCAAGCCTGATTGCTCCCTGGAAGGACAAATGCTGAAGCTGAAGCTCCAATACTTTGGCCACCTGATGAGAAGAGAGGACTCTTTAGAAAAGACCCTCATGCTGGGAAAGATTGAAGGCAAAAGGAGAAGGGGGCGACAGAGGATGAGATGGTTAGATAGTGTCACCAAAGCAATGAATATGAAATTGGGCGAACTCAGGAAGCTAGTGGAGGACAGGGAGGCCTGGCGTGCTGTGGTCCATGGGGTCGCGAAGAGTCGGACACGACTTAGCGACTGAACAACAACAAAGCAATTTAGCAGGTAAAGCTGGGGAACGGGTGCATAGTTTCTAAGGACAGACCATTATCCTGTTTAAACTTATAAAAGTTGACTGGCAGGCATTTGAATTCTGGTGCATGCCATTCAAGTACTTCAATGTTTATAGTTGGCAATAAGATTGTAGAAAGCTACCATACATTCATACGGATTCCTACAGTATGGGAGGAATCATCTGAGAGTATTAATTATTTCTTAAGTTGGAAATGGAAATGCAGGAATCCCCTGTAGCCACCGATCCAGTATTCACAGATTTAGTTATCTGCAGTTTTCCCTGGCCCCTCATTGCCACCGTGCCCATGGATGCTAGAGGGACACAATCAGAATGTTAGCAGGAAGCAGGACACTTCCTGTTAATGTTTGCTTATTCACCGCCCTCTAGTGTTCAGGCTGCCTGCCTGTCTGCCTTTCATATTTCTGTTTGAGCATCTTGTAAAAGGAAGAAACATAGGGCACAGTCCTTACCGACTTCTCAGCACTGACATAGCGGTGCCAATGGGGCATGTGCTGCAGTTGGGGGGGCAGTCATGGAAGCCTTCTCAAGGTAAGGGAATTGTTGTTCCCTTACCTCAGAGCTGCAGTGCCCTTACCCCAGTGCTGGAAAGTTGGTTAGGACCAGTGATGTCATCTGGTAATGAAGAACGGGAACACTGGGTGGGGCTTACGCGTGATTGGCAGCCCGTCCGTTCCGTTCTGTGGCTGCCCTGGTCTGGGGGGGCTGCCCCCGGTTGGCGCGCCCCACCGCTGCTCGCCCAGGCACCCAGTGCGCCCCCCATCCATCCCCCCCAGCGAGCAGGTGCCACGCCGAGGCCAGGGTAGCCGCAGAACGGAACGGACGGGCAGCCAATCACGCATAAGTCCCGCCCAGCGTTCCTGTTCTTCATTACCAGATGACATCACTGGTTAGGACTGCACCCATACTTGATGGTAAGGGGCATAAATGAAGGTGAGGGGCATAGGGGTGGCATAGAGAAGTATTGCACTTCTCCATACTGTATATCCATGGTTTCTGTATCCACTGGGGGGGCCTGTGGATATGGGGGACACCTGTAATTCAGTTTCCTTCTAATATTATGTGCAAAGCAAAAGCAGGGGAGAAAAGCAATGATACTATTCAGGTAGAAGATACGATGGCTATAGGCTTCTTATCTGCTGGAAATCAAGAGAGGAAAGTGAGGCTAACTGTAAAAAAAAAAGTCTTGACCATGTTCAGCCAATTAATTACAGGGAAACTTGCCTAGATTTCTTAGACTGTGTGGGACTTCAACTACTGCTCTGTATCTTTTCCATGACTGCAGTGTGAGTCACAGGATGAGGCCATATGTTTAGATTTAGAGATCATTAGCACGCTGTTCTCCCTTCCTGCAGCAATCTTGACTGCAGGACACCATCTCCTTAAAATGGAGCAGAAATAGAAAGTTCTCAACAATCCTTATAAAGCTGAATTAAAAGTACTTCCTGTGAAAGAGGGCATATTATGAGGCCTTAAATAAACATCAACCCCACCATTTATCTGTATGCGGTGGTTCACCCTGTTGCAGTGGGATTCAATGTGTGATTTTATGCAGAATGCAGTGAAATGAACCACTGTTCAGTATTGGCATGCTATCAAACAATATAGCCTAATAACCAGAAAAGGAAAACCCAACTGCCTTATGCAACAAAAAGTGGATTTTCTTAACTCAGAAGTCACTAATGACATTGATTGTTCTGAGAGCCAATGAGAAGTTATTATGACACAGCTGGGAACCAATAAGGTGGTAGTATGAGCCTTACGTCCATGCGTCAGAGTTAATACTAGAACTCTTATTCCGGTGGTTCCCCAACTGTGACTCTTACCGCTGGTTCCTGACCTCCCTACCAGTTGTGTGGCCTTTCTCAGAGGCTCTCGGCTCTGCACTGGCTAAAACGCCAGCGCAGGAGCAAGGAGACCCATCGCCCTCCCTGCAACCTTACCATGGGGACATCACCTTTCCAGTGATGTCATGCAGGGGGTACGTGGGGGTACGCGAGTACCAGTTCCTAGGATTATGGCTGGCCCCGCCCATTCGCCCGCCCACCTGTCGACTCCGCCCCCTGCAACGTTTGAATTTCCTGCATGTTTGAGTTGCCTGCATGTTCTCAGAGCCAGGCAGGCAGGCATGCAGTGAGCGGAGCCTTGCCTTGCCTTGCCTTGCCTTGCCTTGTCACTGAAAAATGAGCTGCTCTGGGGTTTTGGGTCACTTTAACATGATGCCAGGCCTCCTTACCATGTTCTGGGGGTGCTGTGGAATACTGTTGCAACTGTTGGATCAGTTTAAAATTGCCTGAGGCCTCAAAAAGGGCTTTTTTCATGTAACTTTCTGCCATGACATCACTTCTGGCTTATGACGTCACTTCCGGTGGGCGGGTCCCGACACGTGCCAATCAAAAGTGAGTACCTGTTCTTAAATCATTTAGATGACACCACTGCCTCTTTCCCTGCAGAGGCTCCTGTGGCTGCCCGGCTGCCTCGGGATGCAGCTCTAGCCACCTGGCTACCGCTGCACTTCTGGGTGGTCGGGCAGCATAGGATTGGGCTGTCAGCTGCTATTTCCCTCCAAAGAACGTGAACTCTGGAATAAGCTTCCATACAGCCCAATTTGATTATTTTGGGAACCTTCTAGAAGCTTCCATTGGCTTCTGTTCCCAGAGGAACCCAAGCAGCCCCCTCAGTTGCCAGTTTTTAAAAGAAGAATGCTGACAATATGTTTGTTTCACACAATTATCACCACCACCACCACTACTACAATCTGCTTTTCAACCAGAGTAGTTTACAAAGCAGTTTACACCATTAAAAGCACAACCCTAACCTGGAGTTAGGCTGGCACGATTAGGCCAGCAAAGTTTAGCCGGCACAAGGGCCACCATAAAGCATATTTGGACCACTCTCGGAGTCAGTGAGGATGGTGCACGTCTGTGTGCTGACCTCTCTGACTCTGAGAGTTGTCCAAATGTGCTTTACAGTGTCCCTTGAGCTGGCCAAACTTTGCTGGCCTAATTGTGCCAGCCTAACTCCAGGTTAGGATTATGCCCTAAATCAATCAACAGGAACAATCTTTCCTGTTCCCAAAGAGTCCACAATCTTAAAAAAAAGACCAGAAGAGAAAAATACAGAAAAGAGAAAAATGTAGACAAATACAGCCATTGGGAAAAACACACACACACTGTGATGGGACAAAGAGGGACAAAGATGTTACTCTCCTCCTGCTAAATATAAGAGGACACTACTTAATATGCTGGTTTTGTGATGTTATTACTGTGGCCCTTTTACCGTTGCTTCTTGCTTTGATATTTGAAATATATGGTATGATTTTGGAATATATGGTTGTAGTACTCTTAATTTTTTTTTCCATTGGAAGGCACTTTGAATTAGAAGAAAAGGGAAAATCTATTTGAAAAAAACCAACAAGGTCAGCTTCAATCCATCCTCATATTGTTGGTACTGCTGGTCTCAGCAGTTGATTCCTCTACACAAGCCCATAATTCTACTAGCAAAATAGATAGCTTTTTATGGAATTAGACAATGATGTCAGATGGGGAGAGTTCAGATGGAAAAGCATAGAAAAATGGAAAGCAGATGAATGGACTTCTCTCCACACCTGGGAGTGCTCGTAATGGAAAGTCGAGCAAATTCTATAATTGGAGTAACAATGTAAAGGTAGGCAGAGAATGATGAAGGAGCAAGCATGAAAAGTGAACACAAGTAGAAAGAAGCAGACAATTGCAAAACAGAAAGAGACCAATGAGACTGGATAGAAATCTGATTTTCTTGAAGTCAATGGAATGCTTGCAATGTAATCAAATAGAAATGTGTTGGAATTTCCCCCGTGGCTTCTTCATATAAGTACAGAAGTACACTCCATTCTTTCAATGGAGTGAAAGGACAAACAGAAGCACAAAAGGATAAGAAGGAACTAAATGCCAGGCTAGAGCTATCAGCTACATGAGATTGTGGGCCAAACTAAGAGGGCAATCCTAACCTGGAGTTAGGCTGGCACAGTTAGGCCAGCAAGTATGGCTGGCACTAGGGCCACCATAAAGTGTGTTTGGACTACTCTCAGAGTCAGAGAGGATGGAGCAAGTCTGTGTGCTGGCCTCTCTGACTCCAAGTGGTGCTTTACGGTGTCCCTTGTGCCGGCCAAACTTTGCTGGCTTAGTTTATGCCAGCCTAACTCAGTTTAGGATTGTGCTCATTGCATGATCAGGGCATGGGCAAAACGTTAACAGTTCTCACTCCTGCCACTAGCTGGTTCTTCGACCATCTCAGGGCTGGCCTTGGAGCCCCATGCAAAACAGTTTTGTGGGCCCCCCCCATGCCGCCCCAACTCACCAGAATGAGCAACGGTTGCAAGGCACCTGGCCCCGACATCAGTGCCAATTCCTTCACTGCCAATTGGCTATTTCAAGCCAATCAGATCCAGGGGCGGGAGGGAGGACCATCCAGTGGCAATGCTCCACTCACCAGGTTCTCCTTGCAATGGAATGGAAGATTCCATGCTGGAGAACAGCTACAGAGCAAGGTGCCATCTGTGAGCACTTCGCTCTCCACCCCAGTACAGGGACCCTCCAGGCCTGTGGCCCATTTTGACCCAATTGGTCCAATTACCCTAAGGCCAGCCCTGGGCCTCTCTGCATGCTATAGATGCTAGAAAAATCAGGCAAACAAGCTCAGATCACACAATAGGTCTATTGTCCAGTTTGGCCCCAATCAGTGGTGTACCTAGAGGGGGATCACAGCCTTAACATTTCAAGGCAGTGGCTCCTCATAGCTAGGCGATGTTGGCTACAAGTGGTTCCGAAGAGGAGGAGGAGTGGCTGCTTGTGATCCTCCTCTAGGTACACACTGGCCCAGTGATGTCATGCAGGGGGAACGCAGGGGAACTCAGTTCCACTAGTTAAAATTAGGGCTGACTCCGCCCACTTCACTTTCCCTCCTCCCCCCTCCCAATTCCTCTGCAAAGAGCTTTTCTTCTTGGTTGGCCGGCACTCAGATGGTTAAAGGGAGCGACTCCGGATTCCTAGGGGGGCGAAGGCAGTGATGTCATTCAGGGGGAACGGACCAGAACGGGCGTTCCTGATCCTAACGGGCTGCGTGGCTGGTTCCGGGTTCCCAACAAGTGCCAATCACAAGTGAGTTCCTGTTCCTAAATCATTTGAATGACACCACTGCACTGGCCCCAACGTCACACATATGTACACACAGGGCGCAGTCCTAACCTGGAGTTAGGCTGGCACAGCTAGGCCAGCAAAGTTTGGCCAGCACAGGGGCCACTGTAAAGTATGTTTGGACCACTCCTGAAGTCAGAGAGTCCAGCCCATAGACATGAGCCTTCCTCCCTGACCTTGAGGGTGCAATCCTAACCAATTTTCTAGCACTGACATAACTGTGGCATTCTGCAGTGGAACAGTAGTCAAGGAGGTCTCCTCAAAGTAAGGGAATGTTTGTTCCCTTACCTTGGAGCTGCATTGCCCTTACCCCGGTGCTGGAAAATTGGTTAGGATTGCGCCTCGAGAGTGGTCCAAACTTGCTTTAAGGTGTCTCTTGTGCTGGCCTACCTGAGCCGGCCTAACTCTGGGTTAGGATTGCACTCACAGTTTTTCAACCAAGTTAGACATCTCTATTTCCAATCGCGCCAGTGAGTCTGGGCAGTAGAAAATGACACAGGAACCAGCGGTTTGGTTCCTTTTCATTGTTCCACTTGCAGATTTTGGTGCATTTCAAACACACGTGCAGTTCTATATCCACAGGACCTGTGCCAAAGGAAACAGTTCAGGTTTGTTTGCTTTATCTATTTTATTCCCTGGGGCAAGCAAGCATGGCAAACAATGCTTTCCACTGAAATGCCAAAGCTGCTATTTCCAGTGGATGCCAGAAAAAATGGCATGGGCAATCCTAACACACACACCCCTTGGACCGACTCAAGCCACATGCATCAGCCCAGCACTGTTGTGCATGGACCATAAAGCACTTGGGTGCCAGCACAAGAATCACTGGGCCGACGCAGGCAGCTATGTCGGCCCAGCACTGCTGCCATGACCGATGGGTAAGTCCAGTGGTGTCATCCAAATGATTTAGGAACAGGTACAAATGATTTAGGAACAGGCAGAAGATTTAGGGTTATTTTGAGTCACTGGAGGAGAGGTTGGTTTTGATGTGCTGGAGAATTGTGCTTATTACCCACACCATAGTTAGAATGACTGACACTTCGAATCAGAAGAGGTACCTTGGCAAAAGTTGTTCACATTCAGTTGAGGTTCTTTTGAAATCTGGGCAGGAAGAAAAAGCTCCATGAATGAGGTTATTGCAGAACCAGTTGTCCCATTCAAGCATGCAGATGTTTTATTTAAATATTCCTCAGATGTCTGATTTATTCAGCATAAACATCTCGTTATACTGCCCTTCTGAAGTACAATATGAATTTTAAAACCAAAAAAAGGGAAAAAAAATTGTCAGAAAACAACAATCTTGGTTTCTTGGTGTAATACACAGAAATAATTACATTTCATTTACAGTACAGATGCATTTTACACAGTCACCAAGTCATTCACTACCAAAAAACAGCATTTAAAATCACCTAAAACACTAAAAGAATTTGTTTAGCTTCTGAATTTGAGAGAGAGAAAAAAATCATCATATTTTTGCATGATTGATGGGGTGGACGAGCATGATGCAAATCTGACCAAATCCAAGGGCAAGGAATTAAATGATGGGCATGCAGCCAGCACAGAACCCTGATGGCTGGGTATTTTTACTTCTGTCCGAGAGAGGACAGTGCTAGAGATACTCTTTAAATCTCCATGTGGATCTATTGAGTTATGCCATCTGTAAGTTGGCTTGGAACAGAGTTGGCCCTAACAAACAGAATCATGGGACGGTAAGTAGGAGGTAGTGGGCAAGACTGCTGCATTCAGGGACCCACACTAGTTAGTGCATAACATAAGATTTAGTCAAGAGGGTTAATGCCTCCATTTGCCTGAAGATAAGAGCTGAAAGATCTGAAGGTCACCAGTTTGGGACTACCGGAAGTCTCTGTGAGCGGCAGACCTTGTAAATTGCGACTGATTAACAGCTAAGCTGTCTCCGGCTGCCTTGTGAGGGGGGAGTGTGCCGGGTCAGCTGCTTCTCTGGTGGGAGCAGGGAAGCCGCTTATCAGCCAGCAAGAAGACAAACGGGTGGCCAGAAAGAAGGACTAAATCCAGAAAGATCCATCTGTATGTGTGTAGTTCTTGAAAGATAGAACATTTCTGTATAAATTGTAAAAACCTTCGGGTTTCTGAATAAAGTCTGCCTATGTAAACCGCCTTGAGTATAGTCATTAGAGAAATCTGGTGACCTAAGAAAGGCGGTATATAAATCCAAGTATTATTATTATTACTACTACTACTACTACTACTACTACTACTACTACTACTACTACTACTACT
>JAJKFI010016215.1:0-18047 GCA_029204185.1 Lerista edwardsae | reverse complement strand
AACAACAACAACAACAACAACAACAACAACAACAACAACAACAACAACAACAACAACAACCCCGCCTTTCCCATGCCGAAGCAAATGTCCAAAACACCAAACAGGATAGTCTAAAACACCTTTTTGAAAATAGATTTTTTTTAAAATGTACAGTTTTCTGTGATGCACCGAATTCTCAGTCCCAGATGTAGCCTTCACAGTGTGGTTCTCTCCTCTGGCTGTGGCCATCAAGCTTCAGCAGGTGATCGTAAGTCCAGCCTGGACAGGTCCTCAAGGTTGTGCTCCAGTTTTTTGCCTGCTGGCCTTCTCACCCATTCCCACACTGGCTAATCAGCTCCACAGTGACTCCATTCTGCCCCAACGGGTCAGCCTGGCTTCCTGTCTCCCATCCAAAAATAGACCATAGATTCTCCTGCTTAGCTTTAGGCAATACCAGCAGCCTGCTCAACCACCAGTCTATACTTCCTGCCCAGTAGTGGGATCTGCAAATGAAGAAGTGGAACGCTGGACGGGACTTACGCAGGACTTACACGTGATTGGCTGTCCGTCCGCTCCATTCCGACCCCCCACCCACCCACCGTGCGGGCTGCCCTGGGTGGGGGGTGGGGCGTCGGAATGGAGCGGACGGGCTGCCAATCAAATGGTAGTCCCGCCTAAGTCCCGCCCAGTGTTCCACTTCTTCATTTGCAGATCCCACTACTGCTCCTGCCCAACTTATTAGGGTTATCAGACACAAATGGGGACAGAGTGTTTCTACCTTTAACCATTGTATAGAAGAGGGAATTTGGGCAGGTGCAGTTCATCGTGGAAGGGTTTCAAAAGCGGGCACTCTGTACCCGTTTGTATCTGGCAACCCTAACTTTGGCTCATCTTGCTTTTCTTTTTCCAGAGTCTTAATGCAGATTCCAGCTGGCACCCTTCTAAGGCATTGCTGGGGAAACACGACCTTCATCAGGAAAGGAGTGATGTGATTCATCCTGCTTCTCTGACCCCATCAGTTGTGACTATTGTGAATGAATGAGTGGAACCATCATGGTATTGTGCACAAAAGAGGGCTTGTTTTAGGGCTTGGCTTCAAAAGCAAAGCAGGCTTTTTTTTTGCACTGTTGCTAACACAGTATTGTTGCAGGTTCCTGCTTGATGTACTTGCATCTTTCAAGATACAAAGACTCTTTCTTTGGCATCTTCAAAGCCTTTGGGATATAAAGCACTGGGGCAGAGATTGTGTCTGATGCTGTTTGTTTTAAGCACTGAGCAATCAAACTATTCTTGGTTTTGTGTCTGATTTTGCTCTGTTACATGGTTATGTGACTGCCTTTTGAACTGTGCCCCTGTGCTGATATTCACATAAATTGCTGTAGTTGTTTGCTGTGAGGTGGGAAAGTGGGGGATGCTCCATAGCACCAGAGCAATTTTGTTCAATGAAAGTCCTGTATCTAACAGGCCTTCGCCATGGCCCAGGTGCTGATTACTCTCTCTCTCTCTCTCTCTCTCTCTCTCACACACACACACACACACACACACACACCATTGCAGGCAATTTACAGAAAACAAAAGAGCACGCATGTTCACTAGGATGGTGCATCTGCTTTGGTCATTAGAGACAATTCTCCATTCATCTTCACAGGTTTTTTGCGGTGGAACTAAAGCTCTGGGGCGGAGTACATACTTTGGATGCAAATGATCCCAGCTGCACAGCGCAATCCCGGGAGGGACGTAGCGCCTGCGCTACATGCTTGCATCGACACTACGTCCTTAGCGCCGAGTGGCACCCCCGTGCCGGCACTGCAACTCCCAGCCTGCCTGGGAGCCCGCGCACTGCTCCGTCTCTGTGCCAGCCGAACCTTGCTGGCACAGAGGCAGTGGTGTCATTCAAATGATTTAGGAACAGGAACTCACTTTTGATTGGCTCTTGTCGGGAACACGGAACCAGCCACGGAGCCCGTTAGGAACCGGAACGCCCGTTCTGGTCCGTTCCCCCGAATGACATCACTGCACAGAGGCATTCCCAGGTGGGCATGCTGGTGGGAGTGGCTGGGGAGTGGGCATTCCTGGGCAGGGGTGTGTGGGCCAGCAGTTGTGCCAGCCTAGGGAGGGGAGGTGCAGCCAAATCCAAAGCCTCTTCCCCAGGCTGTGCGGCTCCGGTTCGGGTCGCACAGCCTTCTCAGTTCTGCGCCCATGATTTCACAAGCGCAGATCCAAGGAGCCCATAGGGGAGGCTAGCTACCCCCCTCATGCAACCAATGTGCCCTTGTGCCAGGGAGGCTCCAGTCTCCCTCAATAGTGCGCTGGATACAGTGCAGGCCCACCGGCCTGCCTGTTCCAGCACAGTATAGGATTGTGCCCTCAGTCTCTGGTGTCTTCAGGTAGGGCTGTTGTTGTTGTTGTTCAGTCGCTAAGTCGTGTCCGACTCTTCGCGACCCCCTGGACCACAGCACGCCAGGCCTCCCTGTCCTCCACTAGCTTCCAAAGTTTGCCCAATTTCATGTTCATCACTTCAGTGACACTGTCTAACCGTCTCATCCTCTGCCGCCCCTTCTCCTTTTGCCTTCCATCTTTCCCAGCATGAGGATCTTTTCTAAAGAGTCCTCTCTTCTCAGGAGGTGGCCAAAGCATTGGAGCTTCAGCTTCAGGATTTGTCCTTCCAGGGAGCAATCAGGCTTGACTTCCTGGAGGATGGACCAATTGGATCTCCTTGCAGTCCAGGGGACTCTCAAGAGTCTTCTCCAACACCAAAAGCATCTATTCTTCGGCGCTCTGCCTTTCTTATGGTCCAGCTCTCACAGCCATCCATTGCTACTGGGAAAATCACATCCATACATTGCTACTGGGAAAACCATCGCTTTGACTATGCAAACCTTTGTTGGCAGGGTGATGTCTCGGCTTTTGATTAAGTTGTCTCAGGTAGGGCTGCCCCCCCACCCAAAAGGCCCTGTATGAAACCATGAACAGCTGCATGCAGCTCAGTATGGACAAAAGATGGGCCAGTTCAGTAGAAGGCAGCTTCGAATGTAGCTTTATTTGAAAAAGCATGCCAGGGGAATTCAGTCTGCTCAATAGCATAAGGAAACCAAAAGCTGGATGAGAACAGAATGAGACCTTCAGATTCCAGACCAAGTGAGAAAAGCATTAATCACTAGGAAAGCATTTCAGGGAGGGGGGGGCACCTGAGATGCTCCCAACCTGTCCTTGCACTTATATAAGCCAATTAATATTCACAAGCACTACTGTCAATGTGGCAACTATTTCTCCCCCTCATATGAACTTTCACTGTAGATGATTCATTAGAGAATGCAAACAGTGCCTGGACCGCTCCTTCCTTCCTTCCTTGATAGGACCTCAGCAAAGCAACAAGCATGGACCAAAAGGGGTATGCATGTCTGGTGATTGCCCTACATGCAGTGATGACATGCAGGGGGTACGCGGGGGTACGCGAGTACCGGTTTCTAGGATTATGGCTGGCCCTGCCCATTCGCCCGCCCACTTGTCGACTCCGCCCCCTGCAACGTTTGAATTTCCTGCACGTTCTCAGAGCCAGGCAGGCAGGCAGGCAGCGAGCGGAGGCTTGCCTTGTCTTGCCACTGAAAAATGAGCTGCTCTGGTTTTGGAACTGTTGGGTCACTTTAACATGATGCCAGGCCTCGTTAACATGTTCTGGGGGTGCTGTGGAATACTGTTGCAACTGTTGGGTCAGTTTAAAATTGTCTGAGGCCTCAAAAAGGGCTTTTTTCATGTCCCTTCCTGCCATGACGTCACTTCCGGCTTATGACGTCACTTCCGGTGGGCGGGTCCCGACACGTGCCAATCAAAAGTGAGTACCTGTTCTTAAATCACTTAGATGACACCACTGCCTACACGTTGTTGTTATTGTAACTGTCAGGGTTTGTGCCCTCCAAGAATGGTATCTAGCTCTGGCACTAGCAGTAAGCCTGATGGGATGTCTATGAAACACTGTTGGAAGGCTTCAGCAATTGACTTATTCCCATAGTCCCAGCAGGGGGTTTATTTCCATAACTACCACTTGGATTTCTGTTTGTGTACACTTTTTTTTTAAAAGGTTATTTTTATTAATTTTAAGCAAAAAAGATGGGGTAGGATTACAGAAAACAAAAGGATGGGTTAAACATAACAATTGCTGTTAAACAGGGTCCAGATGTGTATATTTCTTACAGTAGCATTGCATCATGGGCTTTGTGGTCTTAAAGATGCATGAACCCATTTTTATTCATGTGTATTTTTTTTTCCAGACTCACAAGGGTTTTGTAGTCTTAAAGCTCTACGAGGCAGCATTTTCTGGGTGAGGAAGTTGTGAATTGGGCTCTATATCACATAGAAATTAGACCGGGTCCTGAGGCTATGGACATCCAAATTGAGGACCTTTGCACAGGCCAGGCAATGTGGTGCTTTTCCATAGAGATTTCATGGGCAGCGCAATCCTAGAGGGGGCGGAGCACCATTTGAGCCGTGCGGCCTCCTTGGATCTGCACCTGCTCTTTAGTGGGCGCAGATCCAAGGAGCACATAGGGGAAGCTGGAGGAGCACATAGGGGAAGCTCCCTATGGTAAGGGAGCGAACAGTAAGGGAGCACCAGTCCAACGCTGTTTAGGATTGCGCCCTTAATCTCTGTTCATATCATCATGGTAAACTCTGTCTGGGATGTAACACTTCAATCAATCAATCAATCAATCAATCAATCAATCAACAGGTACTTATATACCGCTTTTCAACATGAAGTTCACAAAGCGGTTTACAGGCAAATAGTAATAATAAAGTCAAATGGCTCCCTGTCCCAAAAGGGCTCACAATCTAAAAGAATGGAGAACACCACCAGCAACAGCCACAAGAAAGACACTGTGCTGGGGTGAAGAGGGACAGTTACTCTCCCCCTGCTAAATATAAGAGGAACACCACTGGAAAAAGTGCCTCTTGTCCAGTTAGCAGGGGTTGTAGTGGGAGGTGGTCATGTCAGTGAGCCATCTGTTTCGGTGACTCTGTTTCCGGGCTAAATTCAAAGTGGTAGTTTTGACTTTTAAAGCTTTTACAGTTAGGATCCAGCTTATTTTAGGGACCTTTTTCATTCATATAATCCTACCCGTCCTCTTCGGTCATTGGGGGGCCCCTTCTGACTATGCTGGCACCAGGTAAGGTGAGGGGGGGTGGCAGCTAGGAATGGGGCCTTCTTGGTGGTGGCCCCTTACTTATGGAACTCCCTTTCCCTTGAACTAAGAATTGCTCCCTCTCTAGAGAACTTTCGTCAGGGCCACAAGACCAGTGATGTCATTCAGGGGGAACGGACCAGAATGGGCGTTCTGGATCCTAACGGGCTCCGTGGCTGGTTCCGGGTTCCCGACAAGTGCCAGTCAAAAAAAGTGAGTTCCTGTTCCTAAATCATTTGAATGACACCACTGCACAAGACCTTTCTTTTTTGCAAGGCATTTGAAAGAATGTTTGGCTGGCTTTTTAATGTAATGGTCTTTTAAAGTTGGTGATCCTGTCTTCTGTGCTATTTTAATGATGTCGTTATTTTAGGCTGTGCCAGTCTAACTCCAGGTTAGGATCGCGCTCCCAGTCCTGGTCAGGATTTGGCGTGGGGAGGCTTTCACATATCCATAGCCCAGCCTGCTCAGAAGGAGGAACAAACATGCTTTATGGCACACTCATGACACCCCTGGTGCATGAGCCTGTATTGGAAAAGGCAGGAGCTACCCTGAGGAGATAGGGAATGGTATCAGCAGTGGCCCCTTGTCCAAATAAGCCAGGAAGTACAGGGTTAATCCCAGAACTCCTGCAGCAAGAACACAGCTGCAGGCTGATGCGGGCTCTGGCTATAAAGGGAGGTTAGCACAGGTGCAGATGGGTGTGGCTGATGAATTAATGCCTGCCCACTGATTGGCTGGCCTTGGTATAAAGTGGGAGGCAGGAGCTGCAGTAAGTTAGCACCAGGTAGGTGTAGCACTGGGCAGGTGTAGCAAGAAAGGAAAGTGGCTGTGGACTGACTGACGGCTTGCTGGATGGACTGACTGATTGAAGGACTGGTGGATGGATTGACTGGATATTTGGTTATTGGAACAGTGAGTGGGTTCCTGTGGTGCCTTGGTTGGAGAACTGTTGTAAGGCTGCCACACTCCTGGAGCCACCGAGTGGAGGAGGCAGGTGTGGCTTAGGTAAGCTGACTGCCTATTGTTTGGTGGTGGGGTTTTGTAGTGCCAAGTTAGACTTGGGGTATCTTGAGCTAAGCCGGTGATGAGGGCAGTCTGGAGGAGGCTGGCCAGCTGGTGAATCCAAACAAGGCTGCTGGAAGAGAGGAGGCCCAGTGGGTGAAGGAACCCCCTCCCTCTTGCCTATCTCTGAGGCTGCTCTGGAGGGGAAACTAGTTAGCCTAGTGTGGGCATCAGGGCCCTTGGGGAGGCCCAGCAGGGAATTTGGCAGAACAGAGCCCACTGATGAGGTCTTTAGGATTGCACTCAGAAAAATAAATATTCAAAGGGTTTTGGTCAAATCTATTCATTTTCTGTATGCATAATTTTTTTTAGAGCGAGTGAGCATGTGAGCACCTTCCTGAAATAGTTCACGTTTCCCACAGCCATGAGCATGATACATCTTTTAAGCTACCCAAAGACTAGAGAACAATCAGACTCTGATGCTTCAGAAGTTAAGTGTCACTGAAGGCATTTAACAGAGTGATCTCTTTGTCAAGAGGAAACGGAAAGAATCCAAGAAAAACTAGCTCTGCTGCTTTTCTTTGAAGAGCAGTCTGAGACACAGAATAAGGCATATGCAAGCTTTCCGTCCAATAGATATTTTCCACAGCATACAGTGCTGTTTCCTTCAGATTGCTAGTTCCTCTGACATTTACGTAGATGAGTTTCCAAAATAACTTTTTCAATGTCAGTTACCCTCTTTTGCTGTTCATTATGTCTCCGCCCGAATATCAATGGTGACGGCCTCATTATGCACACGAAGGCTGTGCATGTCAAAACTGGAGAGGAATCAGCATAAATACATTCTCTTTGCTCAGTTCATTATGGTGACGGGTTCGTCTTTAAACCAGAAAGCTAAAATCTAAGATTGGAAGACACGCACGGCAAAAATTAATCTGCCTCTCGGCAAAATGTAGACTCATCAGAGTGTCGTCGGTGACGGTCAGCAATAATAGCAAAACAAATCCCATCTTTTTCAAAGGTCAAGCAATGATCAAAACAAATACATGTCTTACCTCAAATGCATGGTTTCTACTACTGTTGTACTACAGTTATATGTCACACAGTACATAAGAAGAGAAGGAAAGGCATTACCCCTGCTAACTGGGCAAGAGGTCCTTTTTCAAGTGGTGTTCCTCTTATATTTAGCAGGGGGAGAATAACTGTCCCTGTTCACCCCTGCGGAGTGTCTTTTCTAGTGGCTGTTGCTGGTGGTCTGCCTTTTTTTTAGATTGTGAACCCTTTGGGACAGGGAGCCATTTGACTTTATTATTGCAACAGAGGCAGATCTAAGGGAGGGCAAAGCTCTAAATTTTGCAAGAAGCCTTACCTTGCAGTGGAAATCACTCCTCTCCTGCACCGTTTTAGCCAATCCTCACAAGGAAAAGCAACATCTTGGCATTGCTTACTGGCTACAGCAGCAAGGGAGAGGAGGGGTTTACAAGACAGGGTAAGGCTTCTTGCAACACTTAGAGCTTTGCCCTCCCTGTAGATCCACCTCTGTATTGCAATTTGCCTGTAAACCGCTTTGTGAACTTCATGTTGAAAAAGTGGTCTATAAGTACCGGTTGGTTGGTTGGTTGGTTGGTTGGTTGGTTGGTTGGTTGGTTGGTTGAAGGGAGAAGTTCAAGCTAGCATGCAGCTAATGCTGAGTGCTGGCTAAAGAGGGAGGACTGAGGCGGAGGGAGGGTGCTGCGGGGTGTGTGTGACACACATGCAATGGGCACCGGCAGCGGAGAGGCACCGCTACACAGAACAACCCACATGTTTTTCACCCCCGCCCTCCCTTGTGCTCATATCAGTCCTTAATGGAGTGTTTCTGGGTGCAGGGAGGCGTAGCCGGGCGATGCATGGGGGCAGCCATACTGGGGGCGTGGTAATGTTGCCCCGCCCCTGGCATGCTCAGAGCCGGGAACGGCTCTGGACCAAGTCTGAGCAGAAATAAGTACAGGTCCAACCTTTTTATACACTGATTTTTGCAGTGGACTCTGCACTGATGGCCACAGCAGCTAAGAAGGACCCTGCCAATCCCTGGAGAAGGAGGAAAACACGTCCTTTTACAATTCCCATTCGAAACACTGCTTTTCTAGGCAGTCAGACTATTGGGACTGCTACTTTGCAGCTCGCTACCAAACATACTTCACGGTGTCCCTTATGCCGGCCAAACTTTGCTGGCCTAACTGTGCCGGCCAAACTCCAGGTTAGGATTGCTCCCACAATGGCACGTGAACCTGGAGGTTTTCTTAACTGGAAACTATTTGTTTTATGGTGCGTCTTGTGGTTGGGCTTCACAGCCACTTAATTTGTCTTCCTGCTGTGTCTGAAACAGGATCACTTCAGGGCCATGATTATTTGCTCATTTCATAAGCCCGTGGCAACGGCCCACCAAACTCAGGGCACAATCCTACCCAGCGCTGGGGTAGGAGCACCCCCTTGCCGTAGGTTTTACAAAAACCTCCCTTGAAAAATTCAAACGATTAACACTTACAAGAGGAATACAGCAAGAATAAGGTCTGCAGCTTCCAAGATGGCGGCTCCCAGCTTTCTATGACCCACCTGACATCAGGTCGCGACACACCTAGTGTGTTCCAACTGACAGTTTGAGAAGCACTGCTCTACAGCATTTTTTTTTTCTGGCATTGTGATCATCTGTTCTGTTGTTGTTGTTCAGTCGCTAAGTCGTGTCCGACTCTTCGCGACCCCCTGGACCACAGCACGCCAGGCCTCCCTGTCCTCCACTAGCTTCCGGAGTTCGCCCAATTTCATGCTCATTGCTTCGGTGACACTGTCTAACCATCTCATCCTCTGCCGCCCCTTCTCCTTTTGCCTTCTATCTTTCCCAGCATGAGGGTCTTTTCTAAAGAGTCCTCTCTTCTCATGAGGTGGCCAAAGTATTGGAGCTTCAGCTTCAGCATTTGTCCTTCCAGGGAGCAATCAGGCTTGACTTCCTGGAGGATTGACCGATTGGATCTCCTTGCAGTCCAGGGGACTCTCAGGAGTCTTCTCCAACACCATATCATCAACCATATCATCTGATCTACCAAAGTGCAAAAGTTGTGGATGCAGGATGCCTTGCTAACAATTATCTCACTTCCTGGATCCAAAAAGGAATGGGGGAGCACAGCAGAAGAGGACACGCAGAGGACGGAGGTGGGACAAAGTGTCAGGGAATATCGAAAGGCAGGTATTGGAATTCTGGAGGGAAAATTTGTGAGGGAAAACGTGTGAATAATAGGGATAATGAGACTTCGACAAAATTGGTTTCAAACATCTCCTTCTTTGAATATTCCCAAGAGCTTTCTGAGCAGGCCTCTTCAGTACTGCAACCCTGTGCACACATACCTGGAAGAACATCCCATTGCATGGCGTTTACTTCCACAGAGACACTCCTGGGTTCGCCTTTTAGGTCAGGTCTGCTCTTATGGCAGGGTCAGTGAGGTGAATTAAATGGCCGGTGGGCTTCTCTGTCAAGTCTGTAATTACTTTCAGTGACCCCAATTCAGTGGGCCAGAAAAAAAAAAAACCACATCAGGTCTGATGGGCTGAAGTATTTTGCTTTTGAGAAAAAAAAATGGATTTCCTTTGCTAAGAAGGATTTGTTGGTCCTGGGGTGCTGCACAGAAGCGGTTTCTGCTGGGTCTTATTTATCAAGCCTGCTCGGCTCATGGACAAAATTCAGTTTCACTTATGAGACCGTTAGTATGCTAAAAGGAGAGGATGCTTCTGGGTAACAGGATGTAAAAGTAGGTCAATAGAAAGAGACATTCTCTCTATGGTAGTTTTACGACTTAAGGCAACAGAATATCCTAGACAGCCAGTGTTTTGAATGCTAATAGCAATTTAGCTTTCTTCCCAAGAAAGCTATGGTGAACCTAGATAGCTTAATCAAAAGCCGAGACATCACCCTGCCAACAAAGGTTCGCATAGTCAAAGCGATGGTTTTCCCAGTAGCCATGTATGGCTGTGAGAGCTGGACCATAAGAAAGGCAGAGCGTCGAAGAATCGATGCTTTTGAATTGTGGTGTTGGAGAAGACTCTTGAGAGTCCCCTGGACTGCAAAGAGATCCAATCGGTCAATTCTCCAGGAGGTCAAGCCTGATTGCTCCCTGGAAGGACAAATGCTGAAGCTGAAGCTCCAATACTTTGGCCACCTGATGAGAAGAGAGGACTCTTTAGAAAAGACCCTCATGCTGGGAAAGATTGAAGGCAAAAGGAGAAGGGGGCGACAGAGGATGAGATGGTTAGATAGTGTCACCAAAGCAATGAATATGAAATTGGGCGAACTCAGGAAGCTAGTGGAGGACAGGGAGGCCTGGCGTGCTGTGGTCCATGGGGTCGCGAAGAGTCGGACACGACTTAGCGACTGAACAACAACAAAGCAATTTAGCAGGTAAAGCTGGGGAACGGGTGCATAGTTTCTAAGGACAGACCATTATCCTGTTTAAACTTATAAAAGTTGACTGGCAGGCATTTGAATTCTGGTGCATGCCATTCAAGTACTTCAATGTTTATAGTTGGCAATAAGATTGTAGAAAGCTACCATACATTCATACGGATTCCTACAGTATGGGAGGAATCATCTGAGAGTATTAATTATTTCTTAAGTTGGAAATGGAAATGCAGGAATCCCCTGTAGCCACCGATCCAGTATTCACAGATTTAGTTATCTGCAGTTTTCCCTGGCCCCTCATTGCCACCGTGCCCATGGATGCTAGAGGGACACAATCAGAATGTTAGCAGGAAGCAGGACACTTCCTGTTAATGTTTGCTTATTCACCGCCCTCTAGTGTTCAGGCTGCCTGCCTGTCTGCCTTTCATATTTCTGTTTGAGCATCTTGTAAAAGGAAGAAACATAGGGCACAGTCCTTACCGACTTCTCAGCACTGACATAGCGGTGCCAATGGGGCATGTGCTGCAGTTGGGGGGCAGTCATGGAAGCCTTCTCAAGGTAAGGGAATTGTTGTTCCCTTACCTCAGAGCTGCAGTGCCCTTACCCCAGTGCTGGAAAGTTGGTTAGGACCAGTGATGTCATCTGGTAATGAAGAACGGGAACACTGGGTGGGGCTTACGCGTGATTGGCAGCCCGTCCGTTCCGTTCTGTGGCTGCCCTGGTCTGGGGGGGCTGCCCCCGGTTGGCGCGCCCCACCGCTGCTCGCCCAGGCACCCAGTGCGCCCCCCATCCATCCCCCCCAGCGAGCAGGTGCCACGCCGAGGCCAGGGTAGCCGCAGAACGGAACGGACGGGCAGCCAATCACGCATAAGTCCCGCCCAGCGTTCCTGTTCTTCATTACCAGATGACATCACTGGTTAGGACTGCACCCATACTTGATGGTAAGGGGCATAAATGAAGGTGAGGGGCATAGGGGTGGCATAGAGAAGTATTGCACTTCTCCATACTGTATATCCATGGTTTCTGTATCCACTGGGGGGCCTGTGGATATGGGGGACACCTGTAATTCAGTTTCCTTCTAATATTATGTGCAAAGCAAAAGCAGGGGAGAAAAGCAATGATACTATTCAGGTAGAAGATACGATGGCTATAGGCTTCTTATCTGCTGGAAATCAAGAGAGGAAAGTGAGGCTAACTGTAAAAAAAAAAGTCTTGACCATGTTCAGCCAATTAATTACAGGGAAACTTGCCTAGATTTCTTAGACTGTGTGGGACTTCAACTACTGCTCTGTATCTTTTCCATGACTGCAGTGTGAGTCACAGGATGAGGCCATATGTTTAGATTTAGAGATCATTAGCACGCTGTTCTCCCTTCCTGCAGCAATCTTGACTGCAGGACACCATCTCCTTAAAATGGAGCAGAAATAGAAAGTTCTCAACAATCCTTATAAAGCTGAATTAAAAGTACTTCCTGTGAAAGAGGGCATATTATGAGGCCTTAAATAAACATCAACCCCACCATTTATCTGTATGCGGTGGTTCACCCTGTTGCAGTGGGATTCAATGTGTGATTTTATGCAGAATGCAGTGAAATGAACCACTGTTCAGTATTGGCATGCTATCAAACAATATAGCCTAATAACCAGAAAAGGAAAACCCAACTGCCTTATGCAACAAAAAGTGGATTTTCTTAACTCAGAAGTCACTAATGACATTGATTGTTCTGAGAGCCAATGAGAAGTTATTATGACACAGCTGGGAACCAATAAGGTGGTAGTATGAGCCTTACGTCCATGCGTCAGAGTTAATACTAGAACTCTTATTCCGGTGGTTCCCCAACTGTGACTCTTACCGCTGGTTCCTGACCTCCCTACCAGTTGTGTGGCCTTTCTCAGAGGCTCTCGGCTCTGCACTGGCTAAAACGCCAGCGCAGGAGCAAGGAGACCCATCGCCCTCCCTGCAACCTTACCATGGGGACATCACCTTTCCAGTGATGTCATGCAGGGGGTACGTGGGGGTACGCGAGTACCAGTTCCTAGGATTATGGCTGGCCCCGCCCATTCGCCCGCCCACCTGTCGACTCCGCCCCCTGCAACGTTTGAATTTCCTGCATGTTTGAGTTGCCTGCATGTTCTCAGAGCCAGGCAGGCAGGCATGCAGTGAGCGGAGCCTTGCCTTGCCTTGCCTTGCCTTGCCTTGTCACTGAAAAATGAGCTGCTCTGGGGTTTTGGGTCACTTTAACATGATGCCAGGCCTCCTTACCATGTTCTGGGGGTGCTGTGGAATACTGTTGCAACTGTTGGATCAGTTTAAAATTGCCTGAGGCCTCAAAAAGGGCTTTTTTCATGTAACTTTCTGCCATGACATCACTTCTGGCTTATGACGTCACTTCCGGTGGGCGGGTCCCGACACGTGCCAATCAAAAGTGAGTACCTGTTCTTAAATCATTTAGATGACACCACTGCCTCTTTCCCTGCAGAGGCTCCTGTGGCTGCCCGGCTGCCTCGGGATGCAGCTCTAGCCACCTGGCTACCGCTGCACTTCTGGGTGGTCGGGCAGCATAGGATTGGGCTGTCAGCTGCTATTTCCCTCCAAAGAACGTGAACTCTGGAATAAGCTTCCATACAGCCCAATTTGATTATTTTGGGAACCTTCTAGAAGCTTCCATTGGCTTCTGTTCCCAGAGGAACCCAAGCAGCCCCCTCAGTTGCCAGTTTTTAAAAGAAGAATGCTGACAATATGTTTGTTTCACACAATTATCACCACCACCACCACTACTACAATCTGCTTTTCAACCAGAGTAGTTTACAAAGCAGTTTACACCATTAAAAGCACAACCCTAACCTGGAGTTAGGCTGGCACGATTAGGCCAGCAAAGTTTAGCCGGCACAAGGGCCACCATAAAGCATATTTGGACCACTCTCGGAGTCAGTGAGGATGGTGCACGTCTGTGTGCTGACCTCTCTGACTCTGAGAGTTGTCCAAATGTGCTTTACAGTGTCCCTTGAGCTGGCCAAACTTTGCTGGCCTAATTGTGCCAGCCTAACTCCAGGTTAGGATTATGCCCTAAATCAATCAACAGGAACAATCTTTCCTGTTCCCAAAGAGTCCACAATCTTAAAAAAAAGACCAGAAGAGAAAAATACAGAAAAGAGAAAAATGTAGACAAATACAGCCATTGGGAAAAACACACACACACTGTGATGGGACAAAGAGGGACAAAGATGTTACTCTCCTCCTGCTAAATATAAGAGGACACTACTTAATATGCTGGTTTTGTGATGTTATTACTGTGGCCCTTTTACCGTTGCTTCTTGCTTTGATATTTGAAATATATGGTATGATTTTGGAATATATGGTTGTAGTACTCTTAATTTTTTTTTCCATTGGAAGGCACTTTGAATTAGAAGAAAAGGGAAAATCTATTTGAAAAAAACCAACAAGGTCAGCTTCAATCCATCCTCATATTGTTGGTACTGCTGGTCTCAGCAGTTGATTCCTCTACACAAGCCCATAATTCTACTAGCAAAATAGATAGCTTTTTATGGAATTAGACAATGATGTCAGATGGGGAGAGTTCAGATGGAAAAGCATAGAAAAATGGAAAGCAGATGAATGGACTTCTCTCCACACCTGGGAGTGCTCGTAATGGAAAGTCGAGCAAATTCTATAATTGGAGTAACAATGTAAAGGTAGGCAGAGAATGATGAAGGAGCAAGCATGAAAAGTGAACACAAGTAGAAAGAAGCAGACAATTGCAAAACAGAAAGAGACCAATGAGACTGGATAGAAATCTGATTTTCTTGAAGTCAATGGAATGCTTGCAATGTAATCAAATAGAAATGTGTTGGAATTTCCCCCGTGGCTTCTTCATATAAGTACAGAAGTACACTCCATTCTTTCAATGGAGTGAAAGGACAAACAGAAGCACAAAAGGATAAGAAGGAACTAAATGCCAGGCTAGAGCTATCAGCTACATGAGATTGTGGGCCAAACTAAGAGGGCAATCCTAACCTGGAGTTAGGCTGGCACAGTTAGGCCAGCAAGTATGGCTGGCACTAGGGCCACCATAAAGTGTGTTTGGACTACTCTCAGAGTCAGAGAGGATGGAGCAAGTCTGTGTGCTGGCCTCTCTGACTCCAAGTGGTGCTTTACGGTGTCCCTTGTGCCGGCCAAACTTTGCTGGCTTAGTTTATGCCAGCCTAACTCAGTTTAGGATTGTGCTCATTGCATGATCAGGGCATGGGCAAAACGTTAACAGTTCTCACTCCTGCCACTAGCTGGTTCTTCGACCATCTCAGGGCTGGCCTTGGAGCCCCATGCAAAACAGTTTTGTGGGCCCCCCCATGCCGCCCCAACTCACCAGAATGAGCAACGGTTGCAAGGCACCTGGCCCCGACATCAGTGCCAATTCCTTCACTGCCAATTGGCTATTTCAAGCCAATCAGATCCAGGGGCGGGAGGGAGGACCATCCAGTGGCAATGCTCCACTCACCAGGTTCTCCTTGCAATGGAATGGAAGATTCCATGCTGGAGAACAGCTACAGAGCAAGGTGCCATCTGTGAGCACTTCGCTCTCCACCCCAGTACAGGGACCCTCCAGGCCTGTGGCCCATTTTGACCCAATTGGTCCAATTACCCTAAGGCCAGCCCTGGGCCTCTCTGCATGCTATAGATGCTAGAAAAATCAGGCAAACAAGCTCAGATCACACAATAGGTCTATTGTCCAGTTTGGCCCCAATCAGTGGTGTACCTAGAGGGGGATCACAGCCTTAACATTTCAAGGCAGTGGCTCCTCATAGCTAGGCGATGTTGGCTACAAGTGGTTCCGAAGAGGAGGAGGAGTGGCTGCTTGTGATCCTCCTCTAGGTACACACTGGCCCAGTGATGTCATGCAGGGGGAACGCAGGGGAACTCAGTTCCACTAGTTAAAATTAGGGCTGACTCCGCCCACTTCACTTTCCCTCCTCCCCCCTCCCAATTCCTCTGCAAAGAGCTTTTCTTCTTGGTTGGCCGGCACTCAGATGGTTAAAGGGAGCGACTCCGGATTCCTAGGGGGGCGAAGGCAGTGATGTCATTCAGGGGGAACGGACCAGAACGGGCGTTCCTGATCCTAACGGGCTGCGTGGCTGGTTCCGGGTTCCCAACAAGTGCCAATCACAAGTGAGTTCCTGTTCCTAAATCATTTGAATGACACCACTGCACTGGCCCCAACGTCACACATATGTACACACAGGGCGCAGTCCTAACCTGGAGTTAGGCTGGCACAGCTAGGCCAGCAAAGTTTGGCCAGCACAGGGGCCACTGTAAAGTATGTTTGGACCACTCCTGAAGTCAGAGAGTCCAGCCCATAGACATGAGCCTTCCTCCCTGACCTTGAGGGTGCAATCCTAACCAATTTTCTAGCACTGACATAACTGTGGCATTCTGCAGTGGAACAGTAGTCAAGGAGGTCTCCTCAAAGTAAGGGAATGTTTGTTCCCTTACCTTGGAGCTGCATTGCCCTTACCCCGGTGCTGGAAAATTGGTTAGGATTGCGCCTCGAGAGTGGTCCAAACTTGCTTTAAGGTGTCTCTTGTGCTGGCCTACCTGAGCCGGCCTAACTCTGGGTTAGGATTGCACTCACAGTTTTTCAACCAAGTTAGACATCTCTATTTCCAATCGCGCCAGTGAGTCTGGGCAGTAGAAAATGACACAGGAACCAGCGGTTTGGTTCCTTTTCATTGTTCCACTTGCAGATTTTGGTGCATTTCAAACACACGTGCAGTTCTATATCCACAGGACCTGTGCCAAAGGAAACAGTTCAGGTTTGTTTGCTTTATCTATTTTATTCCCTGGGGCAAGCAAGCATGGCAAACAATGCTTTCCACTGAAATGCCAAAGCTGCTATTTCCAGTGGATGCCAGAAAAATGGCATGGGCAATCCTAACACACACACCCCTTGGACCGACTCAAGCCACATGCATCAGCCCAGCACTGTTGTGCATGGACCATAAAGCACTTGGGTGCCAGCACAAGAATCACTGGGCCGACGCAGGCAGCTATGTCGGCCCAGCACTGCTGCCATGACCGATGGGTAAGTCCAGTGGTGTCATCCAAATGATTTAGGAACAGGTACAAATGATTTAGGAACAGGCAGAAGATTTAGGGTTATTTTGAGTCACTGGAGGAGAGGTTGGTTTTGATGTGCTGGAGAATTGTGCTTATTACCCACACCATAGTTAGAATGACTGACACTTCGAATCAGAAGAGGTACCTTGGCAAAAGTTGTTCACATTCAGTTGAGGTTCTTTTGAAATCTGGGCAGGAAGAAAAAGCTCCATGAATGAGGTTATTGCAGAACCAGTTGTCCCATTCAAGCATGCAGATGTTTTATTTAAATATTCCTCAGATGTCTGATTTATTCAGCATAAACATCTCGTTATACTGCCCTTCTGAAGTACAATATGAATTTTAAAACCAAAAAAAGGGAAAAAAAATTGTCAGAAAACAACAATCTTGGTTTCTTGGTGTAATACACAGAAATAATTACATTTCATTTACAGTACAGATGCATTTTACACAGTCACCAAGTCATTCACTACCAAAAAACAGCATTTAAAATCACCTAAAACACTAAAAGAATTTGTTTAGCTTCTGAATTTGAGAGAGAGAAAAAAATCATCATATTTTTGCATGATTGATGGGGTGGACGAGCATGATGCAAATCTGACCAAATCCAAGGGCAAGGAATTAAATGATGGGCATGCAGCCAGCACAGAACCCTGATGGCTGGGTATTTTTACTTCTGTCCGAGAGAGGACAGTGCTAGAGATACTCTTTAAATCTCCATGTGGATCTATTGAGTTATGCCATCTGTAAGTTGGCTTGGAACAGAGTTGGCCCTAACAAACAGAATCATGGGACGGTAAGTAGGAGGTAGTGGGCAAGACTGCTGCATTCAGGGACCCACACTAGTTAGTGCATAACATAAGATTTAGTCAAGAGGGTTAATGCCTCCATTTGCCTGAAGATAAGAGCTGAAAGATCTGAAGGTCACCAGTTTGGGACTACCGGAAGTCTCTGTGAGCGGCAGACCTTGTAAATTGCGACTGATTAACAGCTAAGCTGTCTCCGGCTGCCTTGTGAGGGGGGAGTGTGCCGGGTCAGCTGCTTCTCTGGTGGGAGCAGGGAAGCCGCTTATCAGCCAGCAAGAAGACAAACGGGTGGCCAGAAAGAAGGACTAAATCCAGAAAGATCCATCTGTATGTGTGTAGTTCTTGAAAGATAGAACATTTCTGTATAAATTGTAAAAACCTTCGGGTTTCTGAATAAAGTCTGCCTATGTAAACCGCCTTGAGTATAGTCATTAGAGAAATCTGGTGACCTAAGAAAGGCGGTATATAAATCCAAGTATTATTATTATTACTACTACTACTACTACTACTACTACTACTACTACTACTACTACTACTACT
>JAJKFI010016214.1:0-19837 GCA_029204185.1 Lerista edwardsae | reverse complement strand
CAGTTAGGCCAGCAAAGTTTGGCCGGCACGAGGGCCACCGTAAAGTGGGTTTGGACCACGCCCAGTTGGTTGGGTTGCCCCCCCCCCCCGCATTCAGGTCTGAGCTTGTTTCTGGCTGGTGCTGTTATTGCTTCGAGATGAGACAGCCAGGCAGCTGTCTGCCATTGCTAGTCAGTGCAGAAACGCTGCCGCTGATAGCATAACAGATACAGAGCAAACAAGAAAAGCTCCTCAGTACCGCTATCAAACGCAGAGTGTCGGTGTCAGGATCAGATGCTTTTAAGAATTCCTGGAGCTTCTACAGCTGTCAAGGTTCTGCCTCCATAATGCAGATTTTGACGTCGGAGACATAATAAGCACACGGCTCAAAAAACGGCTGCTTCACGGCATTAGAAAAGAGACGCTTGCTATCTTTAGGGCCAGCAATTACAGTATATCTAGGGAAACCATGTAAAACAAAAATCAGAATATGCAGCTCAGGGTAGACTTATGCAATGGCCAACTCCAGCAGCCACACTCCAAAATCAAGTTGATGGTGTGGAAAAACTGCTGATCCCTTTTCAAAACTTCAAGGCATCTGAGGGTGCAGTCCGAACCAACTTTCCAGCACTGGCATAGCTGTGCCAATGGGGCACGTGCTGCATCCTGCAGTTGGGGGGCAGCCACAGAAACATTCAAGGTAAGGGAATGTTTGTTGCCTTTACTGCAGAGCTGCAGTGCCCTTAGCCCGGTGCTGGAACATTGGTTAGGATTGCGCCCTAATGCAATTTCTTTGCAGGGCTGTCGGGGTCCCCTTTGGGACCCCGCCTTGCCTGGGCCCCTCTAGGGGGATCAGGAGTCCCACAGCCTGCTGGTGGGCACGCCCTTTTGCGGCGTGAGACTCCAGCTGCACCCCATGCCAAGGCCATGCAGCCTGGTGCAGTCTCTGGAGACTCGGAAGGGAGGTTCCCACTCACCTGGGCAAAGGGCTCCAGCAGCAAGGCTAGGAGGGCCCTGCCCTTGGGGCTGGCATCGGGCACATGTCCAGTTCTGTAAAATTGGACAAGCAGCTCTCGAGGCAAGTTAAATTTCATAAGTTGACACAGGAAATACAATCTCTGGTGAGCTTTTTTGATAATACAACTGGAAAGGCATGAAAGGCGGGATAGAAATTATTCAAATGAATTTATCCCCCCCAAAATGAATGAATGAATGAACGAACAAACGAACGAACGAACGAACGAACGAACGAACGAACTAACTAACTAACTAACTAACTAACTAACTAACTAACTAACTAAGGTGTTCCTTAGTGCTGCAAGTTGCTTCTTGAATAGAAGATTTCCCTTAATGATTGGGAGCCATCCGTCTCCTTCAGTCCCAAGAGGACAGTGTGGGAATGCAAGGAAGAACAAAAGAGGCAGTTTCGGAATGAGACAAGAAGAAACCGAGATGGAAAGCACAATCCTAACCTGGAGTTAGGCTGGCAGTTAGGCCAGCAAAGTTTGGCCGGCACAAGGGACACCATAAAGCGCGTTGGGACCACTCTCGGAATTAGGGAGGATGGTGCACGTCTGTGCGTTGGATTTTCTGACTTGGGCAGCCCAATCCTAAGCTGCATTGGAGCAGGAGGCCAGTGGGCCTGCGCTGAATCCAATGCAGCTTCCCGGGAGGCCAGAGCCTCCCTGGCGCAAGGGCCTCCCCGGTGCGCTACCCAGATCCACGCCTGCTAAATTGGCAATGCAGCTCCAAGGTAAGGGAACAAACACCACCTTACCTGGAGGAGGCCAGGCAGGCTCCTCAAAATCGCAGGCGCAGTGTAAGGTAAGGGAGTGTCCGTTTCCGTACCTTGGCGCTGCATTGCAACTGCATCAGCACTGGAAAGTTGGACAGGATTGGGCCCGCAGTCATTTGTGCCACTCACCATGTAGTGGGACTGTTCTGTTAATGGGAAGTGATGGGTGGAAGATGTGGGGGTGTAACGCAATCAGAGAGATAACACGCTGTCCTGTATCAGACAATATGCTTGGATTTTGCATTAAAAAACTCATCCGCTCGATTTCTCCTGGCAGTCATCCGAAATTCATTGGATTATCCTCCTATAGAGAAGCGAATGCCTTCTTAACATCCTGAAAATACATTTTTAGTGAATGCATTATAAAGTTAATAGGCATTCACTTTGATCTTTTTTTTTCCTGAACAAATGGGGGCTCTAGATCCTCTTTCTTTAAGCTCCTTCAAAAACCCCTGCACAATGAATACATTTATCATTGCCCCAATATGTCCTTTTAGCAGCTATACCATGAAGTGAAAGTACGTTGACCAATGAGTTGGCATTTCTATTATTTTGATGCTTATTTTCCTCCAGAAAAATTATATGTAAGGAGAGCGAGACCGTGCTTTATTTCCCCATCACTACAAAGTGCATTACATCTATAATTCCCATGAATGTTAATGGAGGATCGACAGCATACCGATGTCACTTTTTTCAAAGGCATCTAGTTGGCAGGAAGTTATTAGAGCTTGAGGCTCCCAGGAAACTGCCGGGAAAGGGGAGCATTCGAGGCATTTGGGAAGGCTGTAGATTGATACAAGCATACATGCATTCATATTCTCATGTGCTTAGCTTAATCTGTTTAGCCGTTTCCCCCTTGCTGCTGTTGTTTCTAAAGAATAATGTGCTCACTTATGGTGGGAGGGATTCATTATTACGGCAGTGATGTCATGCAGGGGGTACGCGGGGGTACACGAGTACCGGTTTCTAGGATTACAGCTGGCCCCGCCCATTCGCCCGCCCACTCGTCGACTCCGCCCTCTGCAACCTTTGAATTTCCTGCATGTTTGAGTTGCCTGCATGTTCTCAGAGCCAGGCAGGCAGGCAGGCAGCGAGCGGAGCCTTTCCTTTCCTTGCCACTGAAAAATGAGTTGCTCTGGGGTTTTAACATTATGCCAGGCCTCCTTAACATGTTCTGGGGGTGCTGTGGAATACTGTTGCAACTGTTGGGTCAGTTTAAAATCATCTGAGGCCTCAAAAAGGGCTTTTTTCATGTCACTTCCTGCCACGACATCACTTCTGGCTTATGACGTCGCTTCTGGTGGGCGGGTCCCGACACGTGCCAATCAAAAGTGAATATCTGTTCTTAAATCATTTAGATGACACCACTGTATTACGGCCAATCATTTTGGCCCCATCTGACTATTCAGCTGCTTATAGGAGTGTCATGTCACAAAGTCAGTTGAGTGTAAAGGCTAAGGGCAGCAGGCGAAAAGGGTTAGGCCACGGGCAGCCCAGTCCCACAGTACCTGGCCCCCGTAGGCACAGCAGTAGCCAAACTGCTACGGCTGCATCTTATGGGCGCCATGGAAACCGTAGGAGACTTCTCAGAGGAAGGCCTCAGGGCTGCCAATAGGCCTTTTATTTACCAATGCAGACTCGAGGGCCGCTGTGTTGGTTCCGACACGGAGGCTAGAATCCATGCTCCGTCATCCAGAGCCATTGTGGGGTTCAATGGCACCTGGGGTGGGATGACGATTTGACACATCACCCTGCCAATCTTGCCTTGGCACACCTCCTGAGTCCAGAAATGCCCCATTTTAGAGCACAACAGTCACCGGGGCAGGTGGGCTGGCTTTCCCCGGAGTGCCCACTCCCACAACTGCACCTAAGGCAGGTGCAGCACTGAGCTACATGGGCACTCCCGCCTCTGCCCCCCCTCGCCATACCCTCCCCCTGAATGAACACACCGCCAGCAGCAATGTTACTTTCCACCAGGTGGCTCCATGGCAGCTCCTTTGTGAGCTGTGGCCTGGTACTGGGCTGGCACTGGCGGTAAGCCCATACTTCGTCACAGGAAGTCGTCATAGGAAGAGACTTTACATTCCCCCAAGAAAAAAGTCCATACATGTGTTAAATTGAGAATTTTGACTCCTCTTGGTTTATAAGGCCCCAATCCTAAGTGGCCTTGTGCTGGTGGGCCCTTACAAACCAGGAGGAGTCAGCATTCTGAATTTAACACACAGATAGACTTTTTTTCTGTGTGTGACAACTTGCCCAATCTTATGCCAGCTTCCACCAGCAGGGCGGGCCTGTGCCATAAGCCGCATTGTCAGCGCAATCCTATACCCCCTTGCGCCGGCGCTAAGCTCTTGCGCCGGCCGAACGCTGTTGCAAACATGCCGTCAAATGTGTGTGCGTCGGCGCTGCGGCGCTGGACCGGCACGAGCAGCAGTGTCGGTGCTCAGGTGCCACCACAACCATCGGCACCGCCGGCCATGCACCAGTCAAGCGTTGGCATCGCTCGGTCGGTGCAGGGCCGCCACGAGGGCGTTCCAGAGGCATTCCCAGGACGTAACTGGGTGGCGCAGTGGGTGGAGATGGCAGTTGTGATGCAGGATGGGCGTAGTGCCATATCCTAACGCCTGTCCCCGCCCAAACCGGCCCTGATTCGGGCCACTTCTGTGCACGTTCCTCTGTGCCTGCAAAACAGCAGACGCAGATCTGAGCAAGCCCATAGGGGTTGCTTATGCGGGGCTTATGCGAAGAAAACCTTCCCTTGCCCTGGACGTTGCTGCTGCTGCCTCCTAATGGGCTTTAGGGTACAGCCCTGCTATGTCGGCCTTACTAGGCCGGCATAGTATAGGCTTGTGCTCTGTGGCCGCGCAGAGACCCCTGATGCCAAAGGATAGTAGGAGGTGCTTTTCTGGCTAGCCAGGAGTGGAAGAGGGCAGGACAGGATGGGGGGAGGCTTTACAGGGTGGGAGAAATCAGGGAGGGGGCAAATCATGCACGAGGAAGGGGCAGAAATTGCTGAGAAATTCCGCCACCTAGCCTTTTCTCCTGACACAGGGTAGCTCAGATTTCTGCCAAGTAGGATTTCATAATGGCTAATTGCTAAACCAAATAGCATGGAATGACACCAACCAGGTGCAGAAACGTTATTTGACTGAGCCATAGATGGAATGTTGTTGGCGTCTGTTACACCTAGCAAAGGGTGTGTGCATAGGGTAGGGAACATCATTGCTAGAGCTATGGCCATGAATGGCTGCTGCATCTGACTCTAGACCTTCCACAGCAATGGTACTAAGGCACTGGTGGTATCTAAAGCGGGAGGAACCGGAATGCTGAGCGGGACGTACAATTGATTGGCAGCCCGTCTGTTCCTTTCTGCTGCCTGCCCACCCGCCGTGCGGGCTGCCCCCGGTTGGCGCCCCCCACTGCTGCTCGCTTAGGCACCCAGCGTGCCCCCAACCCATCCTCCCCCGGCGAGCAGGCGCCCCCTCCGGGGCCAGGGCAGCCCACGTGGCGGGCGGGCAGGCGGTGGAACTGAATGGACGGGCAGCCAATCACACGTAAGTCCCGCCCAGTGTACCGGATCCTCCCGCTTTAGATACCACCACTGTACTTAGGGCAGTGACATGAACATTAAATGCCGCCAGGTGGGAGATGCTCCTCTATTGAGCAGGCTTAGGATCTAGTTGTGTGAGCAAGTGTGTGCAAATATTGCATTGCAGAATCTTATTATCTCTTTCCCATACGTTTATCCTACTTTTTGTGCTTTTATCCTCACAATAAAGCAATATATTATTGCACCAGTGTCTTGGTCTTCGCCATTTCATGCCAGTCCAATGGGCTGTGGCATAAGCCACTTCACGTATTCTTTGCATACAGAGTCTGTTTCCCTCTGTACAATTTCCCCACTTCCTAGCATGCCCAGTAAGAAATGGGAGCTGGAAAAATCTGAATTGTTCGACATTACAAAGGTATCATCTGTGTGAGTCCTCAGCTCAGTAAACTATGGATTTACAATCAGTCGGACCATTCAATTTTCCATGCTGTGTGCTGCTGTGACGCATAAACCTGTGGCTGCAATCAGTGGCTGTCTGTGCATCTTAAAATCTTCAGCTACATCAGCAGCACAGGTGTCCATCTGTTCTTGAAACAAAAATGGAATGAAGGCAATCACATGTGAACTGGGCATACACTTAGAGGCGGCTATTCTTACAGCCATTGAATACTGAGAGGTCAATACATATTGAATACTGAGAGGTCAGTGCAGAGTCATTGAAGACCACTTGATGCTTTCTCCAAGATGGTTTCCGACGACAGCTTTGCCGATAGAATGGCATATCAGCAAAAAGAGTGCAGGGACCTTGAAAACAATGAGGCTCCATTGGACAACTAAGCAGCGGCTAATCAGCTGGTTTAATTGAGGTTAATTCCGTTATTGCCAGTCAGATCTGGAAATGGTTTTGGAGTAAAGAAAGAGTACTCTCTTGTTTAAAGTTTTCTTCCCAAGTTTTTAAAAAGTGGATACAAGGTTTTGGGGGTGGACCTCATGGTTGTTGCGTCATGGCGACAAACACATCTTTTATTATAAAAAGATAAAGGTTTCCCAATGACCGAATGGTCTAGTCGTGACCGACTGTAGGGGGCGGTGCTCATCTCCGTTTCAAAGCCTGTAGAGCCGGCATTTTTGTCCGAGGACAAGCTTCCGTGGTCATGTGGCCGGCGTGACTCTAAGGAATGCCATTCCCTTCCCACCGAAGTGGTCCCTATTTATCTACTTGCATTTTTTAGGTGCTTTCGAACTGCTAGGTTGGCAGGAGCTGGGACAAGCAACGGGAGCTCACTCCGTCGCGCAGTCTCGAACTCCCAACCTTGCAGTCAAAAGTCCAGCAACAGCGGATTAACTCGCTGCGCCACCACGTCTTTTATTATAGTGTGGTGTTAATCGAGGGCGCAATCCTGAGCTGCACTGGAAGAGGCAGGCCTGACTCCAGCGCAGTTTGGGCTGCTGCTGGAGCCTCCCTGGGGCAAGGACATGTTTGTGCCTGTGCACCAGGGGAGGCTCCAGCCTCCTCGGATCTGCACTTAGGAAGCTGCGCAGCTTGAATTGGGGCTGCAAGGCCTGGGGAGGAAGCCTAACAGCCGCATCGCAGTTCTGCCTCCCTCTCTGGGCCAGCACACCCACCAGCCTACCCACCCCGCCCAGAAATGCCTCTCAACCGCCCTTCCTCCTCCCAGAACCGCCCCTGCACCAGTTTGGCTAGCGCATAGGTGGCTCCAGTGATGTCATCTGGTAATGAAGAACGGGAACGCTGGGCGGGACTTACGCGTGATTGGCTGCCCGTCCATTCCGTTCCGCGGCTGCCCTGGCCTTGGAGGGGAGCCTGCTCGCCGGTGGGGGACGGGTGAGGGGCGTGCCGGGTGCCTGGGCGAGCAGTGGTGGGGCGCGCCAACCGGGGGGCAGCCCCCCCCGAGGCCAAGGCAGCCACGGAACGGACGGGCTGCCAATCACGCGTAAGTCCCGCCCAGCGTTCCCGATCTTCATTACCAGATGACATCACTGGGTGGCTCTCCGCCAACACTCTTGTGCCGATGCTACTCCTAGCGTCGGGCCAAGTGCTCTAGTGGCAACATGGAGATGCCGGTTGGCGCTCCTACATCGGCGCTACATTGGGCGTAGGATTGCGCCCTGAAATGATCATCTGGGTAGATGTCGCATACTCAAAAAGTTCACTGTGTCCTTGGGTTGACAAGTAATCATGGCAGCAGTCAAGTAGGCACTGTAGGAAGACTACTTAGTCAAGTAGGCACTATAGGAAGACTACTTGGCAGCAGTCAAGTAGGCACTGCCTTTGGAGGGGAAAAGGACCAGAATGCTTGAGGCCAGACTAGAGGAAAGGAACCTCTAAGATTCTGAGCATGCTATTTTTTTTCCCTCACACTCTAAATGGGAGGGCAGATCAGTGGCATAGCTAAGGGAGGTGCACTGGACAACAAGCTTTAGAGGGGCAACAAGCTAAGCTTGACACTAGTGACCAAAATTGGGAAACCCATTGGTAACTACAAATAATACCACCATGTCATATATCATTGGGAAGGTAATTTAATGCAGAATGCAATGAAACAAACCACATTGGAATATCAGTATTCTATTAAAAGTTATGGCCAATTAGCCAGAAATTATTTATTTATTTTATGGAAATGTTATGGATTATTTATTTCCATAAAATCAGTCATGGTGGGTGGGGGCTACACAATCTTCTTCAGGTAGCAGATGCCTTAGCTACAGCGCTGGGACAGAACAGTCCCCAACATTTCCAAAAGAGGACATTCTGACAGGCTCCTAGGGGTAATCATTGCCTTCCATTAACTCCTTTCAAAAGCTTAATCCCAAAACCACAGGCTAAACCTGACTATGCACTATTTCCGCACATTAGCATTCACCAAAAGAAAGTGTGGAAACTCCCCATTTCCTCCCTTCCTACATTCCATTAGATTCAGTTATTCACTGAATGTTGTAGCTGAATGTTGAATAGTGTCTAAATCAGTGCTTCTAAAAAATTTTCGCACCAGGACCCACTTTTTGGAATGGCTGGAAGTGCCATCCTTGTGACGCCAGAGCCTGCTGCTTTCCTGAGAATGCAGCGATCAGTTGGGTTACTTCTCAGCCATTTTCCAATAGCAAAGTGAGTCAGAAAAGGAAAAAAATGTATTTACAACCTTGACACAAGCAAAACAACCACACAGCCCTCCCCCCTTTCCCGCATCCTATCTTCCCATACTTTCCATATGGCTGCCCTAGCTGCTCTGCAACCTACCTGAAATTGGCTCATGACCAGTGGTGTCATTCAAATGATTTAGGAACAGGAACTCACTTTGAGTTCAAATTCAAATGTTGAAAACAAACAAACAAACAAAAAACCCGGAAGCAGCCACGGAGCCCGTTAGGATCCGGAACGCCCGTTCTGGTCCGTTCCCCCTGAATGACATCACTGCTCATGACTCACTGGTGGGTTCCGACCCACAGTTTGGGAACCACTGATCTATATCAATGCATTCTGGGGTGACAATGGAAAAGCAAGGAACGTGATTGTGGGTCTTTGGCTGGGGAAGCCAGGGGTGATTATAGGACACGGGGCCCCAAAGGGATCGATCGATCGATCGATCAATCAATCAATCAATCAATCAATCAATCAATCAAAAAGTATTTATATACCGCTTTTCAACATGAAGTTCCCAAAGCAGTTTACAGGCAAATAATAAAGTTAAATGGTTCTCTGTCCCAAAAGGGCTCACAGAAATGCAAAACACCACCAGCAACAGCCACTAGAAAAGACACTGAGCTGGGGTGAAAAAGAACAATTACTCTCCCCCTGCTAAACATAAGAGGAACACCACTTGGAAAAGTGCCTCTTGCCCAGTTAGCAGGGGTTAATGTCAAGAAAATTAAAAGACGGCAAGGGAAAGAGAAGCATGAGGTGTCTGGCAGAAGTATTTTGCATCCACAGTGTGGTTCTCTCCTCTGGCTGAGCGCCATTGAGCTTTAGCAGGCAGTGGTAAGTCAAGTCTGGATAGGTCCTCAGGCTCATACGCCATTCTTTTGCTTGCTGGCCTTCTCAAACACTTCCCTGCAACTCTCACTTGTGGTGGCTAATCGTCAGCGACTCCATCCTACCACAACGGGTACAGCAGTTTGTCATAGCCTGGCATTTCATCTCCCATCCAGAAACAGGACCACAGATTCTCACGCTTAGCTTCAGGCAGTACCAGCAGCTCAACCATCAGTCCACACCTCCTGCCCAAACCGACTAGGGTCACAATGCCCCCATAGCCTTTTCTTCCTGGCTCTCCCCAATCTTGCAAGGTCCAAGATGGTGGCACCCAAATCTCATGAGATCTTGCAAGATCCAAGACGGCAGCACCTAGGAAAGCTGGTAAAAAGGGTGACCAGGAACATCCCGCGGTATCCCTGGGAGTGCACCATGGCATCAAAAGGTTCTGTGATGCACAGCTTACAGAATCCTTGTGGCATGGACTTTGCAGCTTTGATCCAGCCCACAGTTTCACATCATTAAATCAAATTTAAATCGAGCATCAACATGCAATGCTAAATCAGATTGAAATCAAAAATCAAAATACAAATCAAATTTGCAACCTGGAGTGTTTAAAAAGAGGTTTGCAAATGTTTTATGCCTGAGCTGTTTTTTTCTGTACCGGTTCCACCAGTTTTTTCACAATGCAAATTTCATCCTTTTTCCCTATCCCAGTAGAAATCTTATCCTTAGAGCTACCATTTTGTCCAAAATGACCCAATTTCTCCAGCTTTTCTTTCATTATTTTTTTTGCAGGCGGATGGGTGGTAAAGATTAATCTCTGATAGTTTGGGGGTCAAATCTGGGTTCTGCCCCAATACCAGATCCCCCATTTTCTTGTGTGGCAGTTCCATGACATCACCAAGCCCAACCTGTGATGTCATAAGTCTTGTTTTAGAAATTGTTTAGAATATACCTTACCTGGCAAGCTTGCAAGCACTGCCATCAACCCTATACACAACCAGAAGTGCGCCTTCTTACTTACATCTTAAGGGCGCATTCCAAGCCCTGGATCAGACTGGCACAAGCCCTTTGTGCCAGCCCAGTCATGTTGTAAGCGCAGCACAAAGAGCATTTGTGCCACCATTGGAAGAGAAAGGCCAGCGAACAGATGTGCACTGGCCTTGGTGCGCCAACACCCGGGCCCAGCCAAACGAAGGTAATGCTGGCCTTGCTCAGCTGGCACAGAGGGTTGGGGAGGTGGGGGAAGCAGAACGGGGCAGTGGGAAGATGGGAAACTGGCAGGCCCATGGGCCTGGGGAAGGGGTAGAGATATCTTAACCCCTATCCCTGTCCGAGTTGACCCAGATTCTGGCTGCTTGGAGTTGAGCCAGCAATTTTGCTGTCGTTGCTCTGAGTAGCCCCATTTGGGGCTGTGTGTTACCTGGGGGTGGGAGTGGGGAATGTTTTCCTCTTTCCCCGGGTTGTCCCACAGCCAGTCCCAACCCCGGGCAGGATATGGGGCAGGCGTATCCAGTGGTGTTATGCTGCCGGAACGCTGGGTGGGACATCCGGGTGATCGAAAGCCCGCCCATCGCGTTCCGGAGCATTACGCCGTTTGCGTAACCAATTACGCTGCTTGCGTACGTTACGCAAACGGCATAATGCTCCGGAACGCGACCGGCGGGCTGTTGATCACCCGGATGTCTCGCCCAGCGTTCCGGCAGCATAACACCGCTGGGCATATCCCACGGTGAGGATTGCGCTCTAATAGATATGCATAAAAATGTGCTGCTAGTCTCTTTATTGACACACAGTAAATAACATGTTTAAGAACTCATCTGTTGCTGACATGTTTCAGAAACAAAACAAAAATGCAGTGAGGCATTTCACACTTGTGGCCTTATTTTTTTTTATTTTTGATGTTTTGTTTGCATGCTGGGTTTCGGAACGTTTCCTGGGGTCACTCATAAACTGTCTGAATGAATAGGAAATGTTTGATTGGCCTCCTGTGTACAGTTGCTTTAAATTATACATGTGTATTAAACATGAAGCGTCTAGCCTGTGTGCCTTGATAATTAAGACTGGCCTGCCTGTGAAATGTATGGCACCATGACAACAGTGGCACAGTTCATGCTGCAATACACAATTTTACCTTGTTTGATGTGGCGACTTTGTTGTAGCAAAAATACACAAAGAAATAAATGACTTGGAACTGTGATCTGTGCTAGCATATCACAGTGGTTTGCAACACTTACGTTTAGGAGGAAGTGCCCGAGGTTTTTAAAGCATTTTGTTAATGTTTGATTCACTGTGTAGTTATTTTATCTTTCAGACCAGGGGTCTCCAAACTTTTTAGCAGGAGGGCCGCACCAAATATCTGGCATGGTGTCAAGGGTAGAAAAATAAATAAGATCGAGAGCACAAATCTAACCTAGATTTAGGCTGGCACAGTTAGGCCAGCAAAGTTTGGCCGGCACAAGGGACACCATAAAGTATGTTTGGACCCCTCTCACAGTTAGAGAGGCCAGCACACAAATGTGCGCCATCCTCCCTGACTCTGAGAGTGATCCAAATGCGCTTTAGAGCGGACCTTGTGCCAGCCAAACTTTGCTGGCCTAACTGTGCCAGCCTAACTCCAGATTAGGATTGCACTCTTTAATAAATACATTAGAGAGAGAACTTGAATGAATGAATGAATGAATGAATGAGGGCGCAATCCTAACCAAATTTCCAGCACTGGGGTAAGGGCAACCCAGCTCCAAGGTACTGTAAGGGAGCAAACATTCCTTCACTTAGAGGAGGCCTCCATGACTACTACTCCACTACAGAATGCAGCATATGCCCCATTGGTACAGCTATGTCAGGGCTGGAAAGTTGGTTAGGAATTGGGCCTGTATGAATAAAGGAATGAATGGGCTCAAAGTTCCAGGATTCCTCCCAGCTCCAACACACTCCACAGAAATACTGCACACACTTTAATGGACTCCCATTCGCCCACCCCACAAGCATCTGACTTAAAAATGTGCTGGATTAAATATCTCAGAATCAGCAGATCACAGGAAATACCCAGAGGCCTCCATGACCCTCAGAAAGCCATCTAGGGCCTTTAGAAGGCCTAAAAACCAGGTCTTTGGGAAAACCAGGAAGTGATTATTTTTGGCCTTCCGGCAGCATTATGAGGAACAGGAGGCTACAGGCAGCCTCCGTGGCCCGCAGAACACCCTCTGCACACAACCAGAGCACAGCTTGAAGGGTGCAGTCTGTGCCAGCAAGGTCAGGAGGGCCAGAGGCCCATAGGGAGCAGAGGCTACAGCAGGCCAAATAGAGGCTCTCCAAGGACTCCATCTGGCCCCCCAGACTGGGGTTTAGAGGCCCTTGTTTTAGACTACAGACTAAACTACTTTAGAACATAAGCAGAGTCCTGCTGGATCAGGCCAAAGGCCCACCTAGTCCAGCTTCCTGTATCTCACAGTGGCCCACCAGATGCCTCAAGGAGCACATGAGACAACAAGATGCCTGCATCCTGTTGCCATTCCCCTGCATCTGGCATTCTGAGGTAAATTTCTGAGGTTGTGAGGAGAACATTAGACTGCAGTACTGGAGCCTACCGCTTTACGTCACACACAGCTCTTTTTTACTTATACTTACATATGTACAGTTATGTTTTTGAATTATGGTGTTGGAGGGGACAGAGTCCCCTGGACTGCAAGGAAATCAAATTGGACAATCCTATAGGAAGTCAAGCCTGATTGCTCCCTGGAAGGACAAATCCTGAAGCTGAAGCTCCAATATTTTGGCCACCTCATGAGAAGAGAGGACTCTTTAGAAAAGACCCTCATGCTGGGAAAGATTGAAGGCAAAAGGAGGAGGGGGTGGCAGAGGATGAGATGGTTAGATAGTGTCACCGAAGCAATGAACATGAAATTGGGCGAACTCCAGAAGCTAGTGGAGGACAGGGAGGCCTGGCGTGCTGTGGTCCATGGGATCGCCAGTGGCGTTTCTACAGGGAGGGCAGAGCTCTAAGTTTTGCAATAAGCCTTACCTTGCAGTGGAAATCACTCCTCTCCTGCACCGTTTTAGCCAATCTTGGCGTTGCTTACTGGCTACAGCAGCAAGGGAGAGGAGGGATTTACATGACAGGGTAAGGCTTCTTGCAAAACTTAGAGCTTTGCCATCCCTGTAGAAACGCCTCTGGGGATCGCGAAGAGTCAGACACGACTTAGCAACTGAACAACAACAACAACATATGTATGTATGTATAGGCTATACATACTATCTAATGCAGTGTTTCTCAAATTGTGGGTCAGGACCCACTAGGTTGGTTGCAATGGGGCAGCCAGAATCTTGCCCCTCCCCAAGAGCCAGCAATGTGAAGTCTGGTGTGTGAAATCTGCACTTATGGAGCTATACCTCTGCCTGGGGAAGGCCTCTGCTCCCCTACTGCATGGACTGCAGGAGATGTAGTGCATGCCCCGTTCGCAGGGCTGCACCAGTGCTGGAAAGTCGGATAGGATTGGGTGCTACACCTGCAATGCCGTAGAGCTGGTGCTCATGTGTGGGTCCGGATTGAAACTGCAGCTTCCCATCTTGCAGAGTGAGAGGAGTGACAGGGAGAATAATAGGGCTATCTCTGTAGCTGGGTACCAAGCATGGCAGTCTTAATTATAGATAGGGTGAGAGCAGGAGCTTCTTGCTAAAACATTGATTATGCAGCAGGAGAGAGGTGCACAATGGTAATTATATTTCACATCTTAGGCACCGTTTGCCTCTCACAAAGCAGCATTTGGCAGTAAGTAGATCTTTTTCCAATACATCGGTGCTTCAGGAAATTGTATGATTCACTTCCAACATCACTCTCTCTCTCTCAGTCACACACACACACACACACACACACACGCACGCACGCACGCACGCACACACACAGGGATTTTGAAGCGTTGGGCTAAGGGCCACTATGTCATTCACAGGAGTGCTGCTGCAGATCACAAATGTGACCAGTCAGAAAACCAGAAGAACCCAGAGCTAAGATGGAATGGTAAGTCAGAGGGTATCTTCATGCATGATTCCTGAGTCTGCTTTAACGGTTTTGGTGCCTGTAAAGGGAATGCAAAAATTATCCACCAACCACGTGCCCTGAATTTTAAAATGCTGCTCTTCCACTTTTTATTCTTTGCTTACATCTGCACACATAGTGCAAGACAGACACCCCCACGTACACACAATACCATCTGTGTGTCTCTCATGAACAAAGACTGCAAAAGGAAAAATAATAATAATGTAAAGCCAGCTAGAAATCAAAATATAGATTTCCTTCCAAAACAATGTTCAGTCTTTCCTAGTTGCAGCTTTCACTTTAAGGGTGCACCCAGTGGCATTATTCACCCGGTAAGCTGGGCGGGACTTACCTTTTGAGCGGCAGTCCGCCCGTTGCGTCACGCCGCGTTCCGCCGCGTTCCCACCCGCTGGGGCGGGCGGGAACATGGCGGAACGCGGCGTGATGCAACAGGCGGACTGCCACTCAAAGGTAAGTCCCGCCCAGCTTACTGGGTGAATAACGCCACTGGGTGCAATCCTAACCTGCTCTGGAACAGCACAGGTTGGCGGTCCTGCGTGGTATCCAATGCAGGTTGGAACTTGCCCTGGTGTAGGCACTAGCCAGCCCTATGGGCTACTCGGATCGGCATCCGCTATATAGCAGGTGCAGATCCAAGTTCCCCGCACAGCCCAAATCAGGGCCGTGGGGATGGGGCCGTGGGGATGGATGCAGCCTATGACCACATACAGGCTCTACCCCCTACCTGGGCCGGTGGGCCTCCCCTTCCACTCTCCCTCCCGCCTTCCCCCCACCCAAAAGAGCCAATGCTCTGGCCGAACACGGTGCCTTAACTGTGCCGAACACAGTTAAGCAGTGCCTTAACTGCCGGGTGCTCCAGTGCTGCCTTATCAACGCAAGTGCTTGCATTGATGCTGCATGCCTTGCACTGGAACGCATGTGCTTTATGACACATGCGCAACAGTGTTGGGCTGACACAAGCCACTCTCATCGGCCCTATGGCGTGCTTGCAATGTAATGCTCTGCCCAATGTTTATGGTACATTTTTATGAAAACCACAATACCTGCAATGATGGCTCTTTTCCCCTCTACCTTTTGATCTGTATTTGATGAAGTTACGGAGCTGCCAATGAATTATGGGATTTGGAACAATTCCTGAAAATGAACGGGTTGCCAGGAGTGAATTGTAGGAATACTGATTGTAGGAATATAAGAGTGGCTTGTATTTGGATAGGCTGAAATGTGACTGAAGACAGACGTCACATAAAAATGAAACAGACGTCATATAAAAATGAAACAGTCAGCAATTGTATTTTTTCATATTAATGGCTACCTATAACATAGCCAATCAAACACTGAAATGTTACACATTCCCCTTCCTAATCTGGAGTTAGGCCAGCACAAGATAGGCCAAAAGGTTTGGCTGGCACAAGGGACACCATAAAGTATATTTGGACCACTCTCGGAGTCAGAGAGGCCAGTGCACAGATGTGCACCTTCCTCCCTGACTCCAAGAGTGGTCCAAACGTGCTTTACAATGTCCCTTGTGCTGGCCAAATTTTGCTGGCCTAACTTGTGCTGGCCTAACTCCAGGTTAGGATTGCACTCTCAGAGGCTAATTTATGGATCTCAACACTATAAGGGATGAGGCCTGCAAGGGCACAACGTGAAAATTAGTCGAGTCTCCTCAATGAACAGAGTTTTGAAAATGAAAACATTTTCTGATCAGAGTGCAATTTGCATGTGAGAGATAGGCGCATATATTCACAATTCTGTGAGCTATTTTTTATATTGCTTCTGCCTTCCACTTTGTTCCGCTTCCACATGCGAGCAAAACAGACGCTGAAGCTATTCAGAAGAGCTACACCAAAACCAAGCATACAACTCTTGAAAACTGTAGCATTTCTCAGAGTGATTTACAGCGACCTGGGTGGATAATAGGAAATGAGTTCTGGGTTGACAAATAAGTCACTAAATTAAGCTCTGATTTCCTTAAGTGACACGCCTTGGACTGGTACAGCCTGTAAAGGAGACATATCGCCGTCCGTTCACTGTGAAGCATCGCTATTAGAAGAGTAGTAAACATTTATAGAGTCACCGCGGATTAAAAACGCTGGAGAACTGTTAACCCAATTAATCTTGGGAGAATCCTCAAGAGGCAAATAAATGAACGAGAAGATAGTAGACCACCATATATTTATCTAACTGACAGATTGGACATGTTAAGTGTCTGGATAATCAGATGTTCAAATAGTAGCTTCCAGGTGCTCAATTTAAAACCCTGGGCATTGCTTTGAAAGGGTCCTAATGCACCCTGCATTCCTTTTGGAGCACCATGTTCCACAAATGCCACCCTATTATTTCAGATTTGCAGCGGTCAAGTTATTCTGGCACCTGAATCTGGTCTCCTGCCTTCTTATCTACCATCAGTGGCAGATCTGGGGGAATTTGCCTAGATAACTGGGGGGGGCAGGCACATGCTAATCTCCCATGCAAATTGGAAGCATTGCATGATGGTCTCTGCTCACATGTGGCTTTTTCAGACACTGACTCAGATTTTTGAAAGTGGAGACACAGGGATTTCAAACTGAAGTCAGCAAATGTTAAGAACCAACTACAAAAAACAAACAAACAAAAAAAAAAAAAACTAAGGCTAAGCTCACTGTGACCTTAAAAGTTACGATTAAAGATGCCTTGGCACTGGAAAGATGTTTTGAATGGGTGGGGGAAGGTCTGCACTATGGATGCCTTCCTGACCTGTGGAGCACTGGTCTACCCGTGGCTGGTCCTAATGGGTAGATCTGGGCTCTGCTGTTGTTTCTAATGCTGTTGTTTCCCTATAAGGAGCCCAGGTCTACCCGCGGCCATTTCTAATGGGTAGATCTGGGCTCCGGATCCCAGGTCTACCCGCAGCCATTTCTAATGGGTAGATCTGGGCTCTGTGTAGCCCAGGTCTGCCCGCGGCTGCTTCTGGTGAGTAGACCTGGGCTCCCATGGGGGCGCACTTCTATTGGGTGCCCCAGGCGCCATTTTGACTAGGTCCGCCCCTGTCTACCATGTAGCCCATGAGTTCCCAAACTGTGTGTTTGATACCTTAGAACATCACAGCACGCTCAAAGGGGATGTCCCCATTGGGTACGCCACCTGTTCTCCTGGGCACTGCCATCATGGATCTCACAAAATCTCATGAGATTTGGGTGCTGCCATCTTGGATCTCACTGCAAACAGGGGCAGATGAGTCATGAGTGGGATGGGGGCCAACAAAGCATGATGGGGGAATGTGTAAGCCGCTGATATCTGAAACCATGGATACAGGACGTGTGCATACGTGGAGAGGGCTACTGTATAAAATGTTCTCCATGTGGTCTGAAACCTGGAAATGCAGAATTATGAACTGCATGTTGGTGTCGTGCTGACGTGGGTGAGAGTGAAAATAATGTACTGTACCTGCCTTGTTTTCCTCCAGGGGCTCCCCATAATCTGTGAAAAGAGCATCAGTGGCGATTATTGGTCCATGTGACATGGATAATCGATGTGTTTCCTTGTGGCCTTACTGAAGGTAATTTCTGTTAGGGTGAAGTTTGACAATCTCATTCAAGGTATTAAGCATTTTTTAAAGAACACGATGACAAAACTCTGGAAGCACTATCACACTGAGCAGGGGCGGGTAGACTGCCATTTGGTGGAGTGATAGAATGACTTCCACCAACCCATGGTGTTCCTATAGGGGGGCAAAACACTAAGATTTGCAGAAGGCTGAACTCCTGTGTAACACAGCCTCTCCAAGCCTCAAATAGCTCTGAAAGCAAAGGGGAGGGGCTTATACGGGTTACATAGGAGCTCAGGCTCTGGCAAAATCAATCAATCAATCAACGGTATTTATATACCGCTTTTCAACATGAAGTTCACAAAGCGGTTTACAGGCAAATACTGTAATAATAAAGCTAATGGCTCCCTGTCCCAAAAGGGCTCACAATCTAAAAAAAATAAAATAAATGCAGAGCACCACCAGCAACAGCCACTAGAAAAGACACTGTGCAGGGGTGAAGAGGGACAATTACTCCCCCGCGGCTAAAAATAAGGGAACACCACTTGAAAAAGTGCCTCTTGCCCAGTTAGCAGGGGTATCCTCTAAAATCGCCAAAATCTGGCGTTCCTCCCCCCATAGGCCACTTGATGATCATAGACTTTTTATGTCTATTATGAGCCAGCCAATGTGCCACGTAGAAAGGAGGGGAGACTTCTGAGAGTGTTCATGATACTTTATTTATTTGAAGAATTTAAACCTCTTAAGTTTGGGGTGCCGCAAGATAGACATCTTATCCCCCATGCTATTTAACATCTACATGAAGCCGCTGGGAGAGGTCACCCGGGGGTTTGGGGTGGGGTGCCATCAATATGCTGATGACACCCAGCTCTATCTCTCCTTCCCCCCTGAGGATAGGCGGTCGAGGTCCTGGATCGTTGTCTGGAGGCAGTTGGGGCCTGGATGTGGGCAAACAAGCTGAAATTAAATCCGGATAAGACAGAGGTGCTCTTGGTCCAGAAATCCACAACTTGGGTATTGGACTATTGTCCTGCTCTGAATGGGGTTGCACTCCCTCTGAAGGAGCAGGTCCGCAGCTTGGGGGTTCTCCTGGATTCACAGCTGCACCTGGAGTCCCAGGTGTCGGCGGTGGCCAGGGGAGCCTTTGATCAGCTTCGGCTGATCCGCCAGCTGCGACTGTACCTGAGCTGCGCGGACCTGGCCACAGTGACCCACGCCCTAGTGACATCCAGATTATATTATTGCAATGCGCTCTACATGGGGCTGCCTTTGAAGACGGTCCGGAAATTACAACTAGTACAGAATGCGGCTGCTCAGGTGGTTGCTGGGGCACGTCGGTTTGACTCTGTCGAGCCGTTGCTTCGGCGACTACACTGGCTGCCGGTATCTTGTTCCGGGCCAAATTCAAAGTGCTGGTTTTGACCTTTAAAGCCCTTTACGGCTTGGGCCCGGGGTATCTGAGGGACCACCTCCTCCCATATAATCCTACCTGTACTCTGAGGTCATCTGGGAGGGCCCTTTTGACTGTGCTGCCACCGGGAGAGGTAAGAGGGGTGGCGGCCAGTAGGAGAGCCTTCTCGGCGGTGGCACCCCATCTTTGGAATACCCTCCCCTTAGAGTTAAGAACTGCTCCCTCTTTGGCGGTATTTCGGCGGGGGCTGAAGACCTTTTTGTTTCAGCAGGCTTTTAGTTGCTGACAGGCTGGCTGGTTTTTGCATCCTTTTTTATACTTTTGTATATTTTATGATCCATGGGATTGGCTGTTTTACATTTTATTTTTTTAATATTGTTTTTAGTTATTGTCTTTTAACTATTATGTAATTATTTTATTGTGTTTTAACTTTGTAATGCTGCCTTGGGTGCCTTCGGGCAGAAAGGCGGGGTATAAATTTAATTAATTAATTAATTAATTAATTAATTAATTAATTAATTAATTA
>JAJKFI010016213.1:0-20001 GCA_029204185.1 Lerista edwardsae | reverse complement strand
CAGTTAGGCCAGCAAAGTTTGGCCGGCACGAGGGCCACCGTAAAGTGTGTTTGGACCACTCTCAGTGTTAGGGAAGCCAGCACACAGATGCGCACCATCCTCCCTGACTCCGAGAGTGGTCCAAATGCACTTTGCAGTGGCCCGTATGCCGGCCAAACTTTGCTGGCCTCACTGTGCCAGCCTAACTCCAGGTTAGGATTGCGCCGTAGGTGTGGGGCCCTTCCGGTGGCCTCTTGGTTGGGTTGCCCCCCCCCCCCCGCATTCAGGTCTGAGCTTGTTTCTGGCTGGTGCTGTTATTGCTTCGAGATGAGACAGCCAGGCAGCTGTCTGCCATTGCTAGTCAGTGCAGAAACGCTGCCGCTGATAGCATAACAGATACAGAGCAAACAAGAAAAGCTCCTCAGTACCGCTATCAAACGCAGAGTGTCGGTGTCAGGATCAGATGCTTTTAAGAATTCCTGGAGCTTCTACAGCTGTCAAGGTTCTGCCTCCATAATGCAGATTTTGACGTCGGAGACATAATAAGCACACGGCTCAAAAAACGGCTGCTTCACGGCATTAGAAAAGAGACGCTTGCTATCTTTAGGGCCAGCAATTACAGTATATCTAGGGAAACCATGTAAAACAAAAATCAGAATATGCAGCTCAGGGTAGACTTATGCAATGGCCAACTCCAGCAGCCACACTCCAAAATCAAGTTGATGGTGTGGAAAAACTGCTGATCCCTTTTCAAAACTTCAAGGCATCTGAGGGTGCAGTCCGAACCAACTTTCCAGCACTGGCATAGCTGTGCCAATGGGGCACGTGCTGCATCCTGCAGTTGGGGGGCAGCCACAGAAACATTCAAGGTAAGGGAATGTTTGTTGCCTTTACTGCAGAGCTGCAGTGCCCTTAGCCCGGTGCTGGAACATTGGTTAGGATTGCGCCCTAATGCAATTTCTTTGCAGGGCTGTCGGGGTCCCCTTTGGGACCCCGCCTTGCCTGGGCCCCTCTAGGGGGATCAGGAGTCCCACAGCCTGCTGGTGGGCACGCCCTTTTGCGGCGTGAGACTCCAGCTGCACCCCATGCCAAGGCCATGCAGCCTGGTGCAGTCTCTGGAGACTCGGAAGGGAGGTTCCCACTCACCTGGGCAAAGGGCTCCAGCAGCAAGGCTAGGAGGGCCCTGCCCTTGGGGCTGGCATCGGGCACATGTCCAGTTCTGTAAAATTGGACAAGCAGCTCTCGAGGCAAGTTAAATTTCATAAGTTGACACAGGAAATACAATCTCTGGTGAGCTTTTTTGATAATACAACTGGAAAGGCATGAAAGGCGGGATAGAAATTATTCAAATGAATTTATCCCCCCCAAAATGAATGAATGAATGAACGAACAAACGAACGAACGAACGAACGAACGAACGAACGAACTAACTAACTAACTAACTAACTAACTAACTAACTAACTAACTAAGGTGTTCCTTAGTGCTGCAAGTTGCTTCTTGAATAGAAGATTTCCCTTAATGATTGGGAGCCATCCGTCTCCTTCAGTCCCAAGAGGACAGTGTGGGAATGCAAGGAAGAACAAAAGAGGCAGTTTCGGAATGAGACAAGAAGAAACCGAGATGGAAAGCACAATCCTAACCTGGAGTTAGGCTGGCAGTTAGGCCAGCAAAGTTTGGCCGGCACAAGGGACACCATAAAGCGCGTTGGGACCACTCTCGGAATTAGGGAGGATGGTGCACGTCTGTGCGTTGGATTTTCTGACTTGGGCAGCCCAATCCTAAGCTGCATTGGAGCAGGAGGCCAGTGGGCCTGCGCTGAATCCAATGCAGCTTCCCGGGAGGCCAGAGCCTCCCTGGCGCAAGGGCCTCCCCGGTGCGCTACCCAGATCCACGCCTGCTAAATTGGCAATGCAGCTCCAAGGTAAGGGAACAAACACCACCTTACCTGGAGGAGGCCAGGCAGGCTCCTCAAAATCGCAGGCGCAGTGTAAGGTAAGGGAGTGTCCGTTTCCGTACCTTGGCGCTGCATTGCAACTGCATCAGCACTGGAAAGTTGGACAGGATTGGGCCCGCAGTCATTTGTGCCACTCACCATGTAGTGGGACTGTTCTGTTAATGGGAAGTGATGGGTGGAAGATGTGGGGGTGTAACGCAATCAGAGAGATAACACGCTGTCCTGTATCAGACAATATGCTTGGATTTTGCATTAAAAAACTCATCCGCTCGATTTCTCCTGGCAGTCATCCGAAATTCATTGGATTATCCTCCTATAGAGAAGCGAATGCCTTCTTAACATCCTGAAAATACATTTTTAGTGAATGCATTATAAAGTTAATAGGCATTCACTTTGATCTTTTTTTTTCCTGAACAAATGGGGGCTCTAGATCCTCTTTCTTTAAGCTCCTTCAAAAACCCCTGCACAATGAATACATTTATCATTGCCCCAATATGTCCTTTTAGCAGCTATACCATGAAGTGAAAGTACGTTGACCAATGAGTTGGCATTTCTATTATTTTGATGCTTATTTTCCTCCAGAAAAATTATATGTAAGGAGAGCGAGACCGTGCTTTATTTCCCCATCACTACAAAGTGCATTACATCTATAATTCCCATGAATGTTAATGGAGGATCGACAGCATACCGATGTCACTTTTTTCAAAGGCATCTAGTTGGCAGGAAGTTATTAGAGCTTGAGGCTCCCAGGAAACTGCCGGGAAAGGGGAGCATTCGAGGCATTTGGGAAGGCTGTAGATTGATACAAGCATACATGCATTCATATTCTCATGTGCTTAGCTTAATCTGTTTAGCCGTTTCCCCCTTGCTGCTGTTGTTTCTAAAGAATAATGTGCTCACTTATGGTGGGAGGGATTCATTATTACGGCAGTGATGTCATGCAGGGGGTACGCGGGGGTACACGAGTACCGGTTTCTAGGATTACAGCTGGCCCCGCCCATTCGCCCGCCCACTCGTCGACTCCGCCCTCTGCAACCTTTGAATTTCCTGCATGTTTGAGTTGCCTGCATGTTCTCAGAGCCAGGCAGGCAGGCAGGCAGCGAGCGGAGCCTTTCCTTTCCTTGCCACTGAAAAATGAGTTGCTCTGGGGTTTTAACATTATGCCAGGCCTCCTTAACATGTTCTGGGGGTGCTGTGGAATACTGTTGCAACTGTTGGGTCAGTTTAAAATCATCTGAGGCCTCAAAAAGGGCTTTTTTCATGTCACTTCCTGCCACGACATCACTTCTGGCTTATGACGTCGCTTCTGGTGGGCGGGTCCCGACACGTGCCAATCAAAAGTGAATATCTGTTCTTAAATCATTTAGATGACACCACTGTATTACGGCCAATCATTTTGGCCCCATCTGACTATTCAGCTGCTTATAGGAGTGTCATGTCACAAAGTCAGTTGAGTGTAAAGGCTAAGGGCAGCAGGCGAAAAGGGTTAGGCCACGGGCAGCCCAGTCCCACAGTACCTGGCCCCCGTAGGCACAGCAGTAGCCAAACTGCTACGGCTGCATCTTATGGGCGCCATGGAAACCGTAGGAGACTTCTCAGAGGAAGGCCTCAGGGCTGCCAATAGGCCTTTTATTTACCAATGCAGACTCGAGGGCCGCTGTGTTGGTTCCGACACGGAGGCTAGAATCCATGCTCCGTCATCCAGAGCCATTGTGGGGTTCAATGGCACCTGGGGTGGGATGACGATTTGACACATCACCCTGCCAATCTTGCCTTGGCACACCTCCTGAGTCCAGAAATGCCCCATTTTAGAGCACAACAGTCACCGGGGCAGGTGGGCTGGCTTTCCCCGGAGTGCCCACTCCCACAACTGCACCTAAGGCAGGTGCAGCACTGAGCTACATGGGCACTCCCGCCTCTGCCCCCCTCGCCATACCCTCCCCCTGAATGAACACACCGCCAGCAGCAATGTTACTTTCCACCAGGTGGCTCCATGGCAGCTCCTTTGTGAGCTGTGGCCTGGTACTGGGCTGGCACTGGCGGTAAGCCCATACTTCGTCACAGGAAGTCGTCATAGGAAGAGACTTTACATTCCCCCAAGAAAAAAGTCCATACATGTGTTAAATTGAGAATTTTGACTCCTCTTGGTTTATAAGGCCCCAATCCTAAGTGGCCTTGTGCTGGTGGGCCCTTACAAACCAGGAGGAGTCAGCATTCTGAATTTAACACACAGATAGACTTTTTTTCTGTGTGTGACAACTTGCCCAATCTTATGCCAGCTTCCACCAGCAGGGCGGGCCTGTGCCATAAGCCGCATTGTCAGCGCAATCCTATACCCCCTTGCGCCGGCGCTAAGCTCTTGCGCCGGCCGAACGCTGTTGCAAACATGCCGTCAAATGTGTGTGCGTCGGCGCTGCGGCGCTGGACCGGCACGAGCAGCAGTGTCGGTGCTCAGGTGCCACCACAACCATCGGCACCGCCGGCCATGCACCAGTCAAGCGTTGGCATCGCTCGGTCGGTGCAGGGCCGCCACGAGGGCGTTCCAGAGGCATTCCCAGGACGTAACTGGGTGGCGCAGTGGGTGGAGATGGCAGTTGTGATGCAGGATGGGCGTAGTGCCATATCCTAACGCCTGTCCCCGCCCAAACCGGCCCTGATTCGGGCCACTTCTGTGCACGTTCCTCTGTGCCTGCAAAACAGCAGACGCAGATCTGAGCAAGCCCATAGGGGTTGCTTATGCGGGGCTTATGCGAAGAAAACCTTCCCTTGCCCTGGACGTTGCTGCTGCTGCCTCCTAATGGGCTTTAGGGTACAGCCCTGCTATGTCGGCCTTACTAGGCCGGCATAGTATAGGCTTGTGCTCTGTGGCCGCGCAGAGACCCCTGATGCCAAAGGATAGTAGGAGGTGCTTTTCTGGCTAGCCAGGAGTGGAAGAGGGCAGGACAGGATGGGGGAGGCTTTACAGGGTGGGAGAAATCAGGGAGGGGGCAAATCATGCACGAGGAAGGGGCAGAAATTGCTGAGAAATTCCGCCACCTAGCCTTTTCTCCTGACACAGGGTAGCTCAGATTTCTGCCAAGTAGGATTTCATAATGGCTAATTGCTAAACCAAATAGCATGGAATGACACCAACCAGGTGCAGAAACGTTATTTGACTGAGCCATAGATGGAATGTTGTTGGCGTCTGTTACACCTAGCAAAGGGTGTGTGCATAGGGTAGGGAACATCATTGCTAGAGCTATGGCCATGAATGGCTGCTGCATCTGACTCTAGACCTTCCACAGCAATGGTACTAAGGCACTGGTGGTATCTAAAGCGGGAGGAACCGGAATGCTGAGCGGGACGTACAATTGATTGGCAGCCCGTCTGTTCCTTTCTGCTGCCTGCCCACCCGCCGTGCGGGCTGCCCCCGGTTGGCGCCCCCCACTGCTGCTCGCTTAGGCACCCAGCGTGCCCCCAACCCATCCTCCCCCGGCGAGCAGGCGCCCCCTCCGGGGCCAGGGCAGCCCACGTGGCGGGCGGGCAGGCGGTGGAACTGAATGGACGGGCAGCCAATCACACGTAAGTCCCGCCCAGTGTACCGGATCCTCCCGCTTTAGATACCACCACTGTACTTAGGGCAGTGACATGAACATTAAATGCCGCCAGGTGGGAGATGCTCCTCTATTGAGCAGGCTTAGGATCTAGTTGTGTGAGCAAGTGTGTGCAAATATTGCATTGCAGAATCTTATTATCTCTTTCCCATACGTTTATCCTACTTTTTGTGCTTTTATCCTCACAATAAAGCAATATATTATTGCACCAGTGTCTTGGTCTTCGCCATTTCATGCCAGTCCAATGGGCTGTGGCATAAGCCACTTCACGTATTCTTTGCATACAGAGTCTGTTTCCCTCTGTACAATTTCCCCACTTCCTAGCATGCCCAGTAAGAAATGGGAGCTGGAAAAATCTGAATTGTTCGACATTACAAAGGTATCATCTGTGTGAGTCCTCAGCTCAGTAAACTATGGATTTACAATCAGTCGGACCATTCAATTTTCCATGCTGTGTGCTGCTGTGACGCATAAACCTGTGGCTGCAATCAGTGGCTGTCTGTGCATCTTAAAATCTTCAGCTACATCAGCAGCACAGGTGTCCATCTGTTCTTGAAACAAAAATGGAATGAAGGCAATCACATGTGAACTGGGCATACACTTAGAGGCGGCTATTCTTACAGCCATTGAATACTGAGAGGTCAATACATATTGAATACTGAGAGGTCAGTGCAGAGTCATTGAAGACCACTTGATGCTTTCTCCAAGATGGTTTCCGACGACAGCTTTGCCGATAGAATGGCATATCAGCAAAAAGAGTGCAGGGACCTTGAAAACAATGAGGCTCCATTGGACAACTAAGCAGCGGCTAATCAGCTGGTTTAATTGAGGTTAATTCCGTTATTGCCAGTCAGATCTGGAAATGGTTTTGGAGTAAAGAAAGAGTACTCTCTTGTTTAAAGTTTTCTTCCCAAGTTTTTAAAAAGTGGATACAAGGTTTTGGGGGTGGACCTCATGGTTGTTGCGTCATGGCGACAAACACATCTTTTATTATAAAAAGATAAAGGTTTCCCAATGACCGAATGGTCTAGTCGTGACCGACTGTAGGGGGCGGTGCTCATCTCCGTTTCAAAGCCTGTAGAGCCGGCATTTTTGTCCGAGGACAAGCTTCCGTGGTCATGTGGCCGGCGTGACTCTAAGGAATGCCATTCCCTTCCCACCGAAGTGGTCCCTATTTATCTACTTGCATTTTTTAGGTGCTTTCGAACTGCTAGGTTGGCAGGAGCTGGGACAAGCAACGGGAGCTCACTCCGTCGCGCAGTCTCGAACTCCCAACCTTGCAGTCAAAAGTCCAGCAACAGCGGATTAACTCGCTGCGCCACCACGTCTTTTATTATAGTGTGGTGTTAATCGAGGGCGCAATCCTGAGCTGCACTGGAAGAGGCAGGCCTGACTCCAGCGCAGTTTGGGCTGCTGCTGGAGCCTCCCTGGGGCAAGGACATGTTTGTGCCTGTGCACCAGGGGAGGCTCCAGCCTCCTCGGATCTGCACTTAGGAAGCTGCGCAGCTTGAATTGGGGCTGCAAGGCCTGGGGAGGAAGCCTAACAGCCGCATCGCAGTTCTGCCTCCCTCTCTGGGCCAGCACACCCACCAGCCTACCCACCCCGCCCAGAAATGCCTCTCAACCGCCCTTCCTCCTCCCAGAACCGCCCCTGCACCAGTTTGGCTAGCGCATAGGTGGCTCCAGTGATGTCATCTGGTAATGAAGAACGGGAACGCTGGGCGGGACTTACGCGTGATTGGCTGCCCGTCCATTCCGTTCCGCGGCTGCCCTGGCCTTGGAGGGGAGCCTGCTCGCCGGTGGGGGACGGGTGAGGGGCGTGCCGGGTGCCTGGGCGAGCAGTGGTGGGGCGCGCCAACCGGGGGGCAGCCCCCCCGAGGCCAAGGCAGCCACGGAACGGACGGGCTGCCAATCACGCGTAAGTCCCGCCCAGCGTTCCCGATCTTCATTACCAGATGACATCACTGGGTGGCTCTCCGCCAACACTCTTGTGCCGATGCTACTCCTAGCGTCGGGCCAAGTGCTCTAGTGGCAACATGGAGATGCCGGTTGGCGCTCCTACATCGGCGCTACATTGGGCGTAGGATTGCGCCCTGAAATGATCATCTGGGTAGATGTCGCATACTCAAAAAGTTCACTGTGTCCTTGGGTTGACAAGTAATCATGGCAGCAGTCAAGTAGGCACTGTAGGAAGACTACTTAGTCAAGTAGGCACTATAGGAAGACTACTTGGCAGCAGTCAAGTAGGCACTGCCTTTGGAGGGGAAAAGGACCAGAATGCTTGAGGCCAGACTAGAGGAAAGGAACCTCTAAGATTCTGAGCATGCTATTTTTTTTCCCTCACACTCTAAATGGGAGGGCAGATCAGTGGCATAGCTAAGGGAGGTGCACTGGACAACAAGCTTTAGAGGGGCAACAAGCTAAGCTTGACACTAGTGACCAAAATTGGGAAACCCATTGGTAACTACAAATAATACCACCATGTCATATATCATTGGGAAGGTAATTTAATGCAGAATGCAATGAAACAAACCACATTGGAATATCAGTATTCTATTAAAAGTTATGGCCAATTAGCCAGAAATTATTTATTTATTTTATGGAAATGTTATGGATTATTTATTTCCATAAAATCAGTCATGGTGGGTGGGGGCTACACAATCTTCTTCAGGTAGCAGATGCCTTAGCTACAGCGCTGGGACAGAACAGTCCCCAACATTTCCAAAAGAGGACATTCTGACAGGCTCCTAGGGGTAATCATTGCCTTCCATTAACTCCTTTCAAAAGCTTAATCCCAAAACCACAGGCTAAACCTGACTATGCACTATTTCCGCACATTAGCATTCACCAAAAGAAAGTGTGGAAACTCCCCATTTCCTCCCTTCCTACATTCCATTAGATTCAGTTATTCACTGAATGTTGTAGCTGAATGTTGAATAGTGTCTAAATCAGTGCTTCTAAAAAATTTTCGCACCAGGACCCACTTTTTGGAATGGCTGGAAGTGCCATCCTTGTGACGCCAGAGCCTGCTGCTTTCCTGAGAATGCAGCGATCAGTTGGGTTACTTCTCAGCCATTTTCCAATAGCAAAGTGAGTCAGAAAAGGAAAAAAATGTATTTACAACCTTGACACAAGCAAAACAACCACACAGCCCTCCCCCCTTTCCCGCATCCTATCTTCCCATACTTTCCATATGGCTGCCCTAGCTGCTCTGCAACCTACCTGAAATTGGCTCATGACCAGTGGTGTCATTCAAATGATTTAGGAACAGGAACTCACTTTGAGTTCAAATTCAAATGTTGAAAACAAACAAACAAACAAAAAACCCGGAAGCAGCCACGGAGCCCGTTAGGATCCGGAACGCCCGTTCTGGTCCGTTCCCCCTGAATGACATCACTGCTCATGACTCACTGGTGGGTTCCGACCCACAGTTTGGGAACCACTGATCTATATCAATGCATTCTGGGGTGACAATGGAAAAGCAAGGAACGTGATTGTGGGTCTTTGGCTGGGGAAGCCAGGGGTGATTATAGGACACGGGGCCCCAAAGGGATCGATCGATCGATCGATCAATCAATCAATCAATCAATCAATCAATCAATCAAAAAGTATTTATATACCGCTTTTCAACATGAAGTTCCCAAAGCAGTTTACAGGCAAATAATAAAGTTAAATGGTTCTCTGTCCCAAAAGGGCTCACAGAAATGCAAAACACCACCAGCAACAGCCACTAGAAAAGACACTGAGCTGGGGTGAAAAAGAACAATTACTCTCCCCCTGCTAAACATAAGAGGAACACCACTTGGAAAAGTGCCTCTTGCCCAGTTAGCAGGGGTTAATGTCAAGAAAATTAAAAGACGGCAAGGGAAAGAGAAGCATGAGGTGTCTGGCAGAAGTATTTTGCATCCACAGTGTGGTTCTCTCCTCTGGCTGAGCGCCATTGAGCTTTAGCAGGCAGTGGTAAGTCAAGTCTGGATAGGTCCTCAGGCTCATACGCCATTCTTTTGCTTGCTGGCCTTCTCAAACACTTCCCTGCAACTCTCACTTGTGGTGGCTAATCGTCAGCGACTCCATCCTACCACAACGGGTACAGCAGTTTGTCATAGCCTGGCATTTCATCTCCCATCCAGAAACAGGACCACAGATTCTCACGCTTAGCTTCAGGCAGTACCAGCAGCTCAACCATCAGTCCACACCTCCTGCCCAAACCGACTAGGGTCACAATGCCCCCATAGCCTTTTCTTCCTGGCTCTCCCCAATCTTGCAAGGTCCAAGATGGTGGCACCCAAATCTCATGAGATCTTGCAAGATCCAAGACGGCAGCACCTAGGAAAGCTGGTAAAAAGGGTGACCAGGAACATCCCGCGGTATCCCTGGGAGTGCACCATGGCATCAAAAGGTTCTGTGATGCACAGCTTACAGAATCCTTGTGGCATGGACTTTGCAGCTTTGATCCAGCCCACAGTTTCACATCATTAAATCAAATTTAAATCGAGCATCAACATGCAATGCTAAATCAGATTGAAATCAAAAATCAAAATACAAATCAAATTTGCAACCTGGAGTGTTTAAAAAGAGGTTTGCAAATGTTTTATGCCTGAGCTGTTTTTTTCTGTACCGGTTCCACCAGTTTTTTCACAATGCAAATTTCATCCTTTTTCCCTATCCCAGTAGAAATCTTATCCTTAGAGCTACCATTTTGTCCAAAATGACCCAATTTCTCCAGCTTTTCTTTCATTATTTTTTTTGCAGGCGGATGGGTGGTAAAGATTAATCTCTGATAGTTTGGGGGTCAAATCTGGGTTCTGCCCCAATACCAGATCCCCCATTTTCTTGTGTGGCAGTTCCATGACATCACCAAGCCCAACCTGTGATGTCATAAGTCTTGTTTTAGAAATTGTTTAGAATATACCTTACCTGGCAAGCTTGCAAGCACTGCCATCAACCCTATACACAACCAGAAGTGCGCCTTCTTACTTACATCTTAAGGGCGCATTCCAAGCCCTGGATCAGACTGGCACAAGCCCTTTGTGCCAGCCCAGTCATGTTGTAAGCGCAGCACAAAGAGCATTTGTGCCACCATTGGAAGAGAAAGGCCAGCGAACAGATGTGCACTGGCCTTGGTGCGCCAACACCCGGGCCCAGCCAAACGAAGGTAATGCTGGCCTTGCTCAGCTGGCACAGAGGGTTGGGGAGGTGGGGGAAGCAGAACGGGGCAGTGGGAAGATGGGAAACTGGCAGGCCCATGGGCCTGGGGAAGGGGTAGAGATATCTTAACCCCTATCCCTGTCCGAGTTGACCCAGATTCTGGCTGCTTGGAGTTGAGCCAGCAATTTTGCTGTCGTTGCTCTGAGTAGCCCCATTTGGGGCTGTGTGTTACCTGGGGGTGGGAGTGGGGAATGTTTTCCTCTTTCCCCGGGTTGTCCCACAGCCAGTCCCAACCCCGGGCAGGATATGGGGCAGGCGTATCCAGTGGTGTTATGCTGCCGGAACGCTGGGTGGGACATCCGGGTGATCGAAAGCCCGCCCATCGCGTTCCGGAGCATTACGCCGTTTGCGTAACCAATTACGCTGCTTGCGTACGTTACGCAAACGGCATAATGCTCCGGAACGCGACCGGCGGGCTGTTGATCACCCGGATGTCTCGCCCAGCGTTCCGGCAGCATAACACCGCTGGGCATATCCCACGGTGAGGATTGCGCTCTAATAGATATGCATAAAAATGTGCTGCTAGTCTCTTTATTGACACACAGTAAATAACATGTTTAAGAACTCATCTGTTGCTGACATGTTTCAGAAACAAAACAAAAATGCAGTGAGGCATTTCACACTTGTGGCCTTATTTTTTTTTATTTTTGATGTTTTGTTTGCATGCTGGGTTTCGGAACGTTTCCTGGGGTCACTCATAAACTGTCTGAATGAATAGGAAATGTTTGATTGGCCTCCTGTGTACAGTTGCTTTAAATTATACATGTGTATTAAACATGAAGCGTCTAGCCTGTGTGCCTTGATAATTAAGACTGGCCTGCCTGTGAAATGTATGGCACCATGACAACAGTGGCACAGTTCATGCTGCAATACACAATTTTACCTTGTTTGATGTGGCGACTTTGTTGTAGCAAAAATACACAAAGAAATAAATGACTTGGAACTGTGATCTGTGCTAGCATATCACAGTGGTTTGCAACACTTACGTTTAGGAGGAAGTGCCCGAGGTTTTTAAAGCATTTTGTTAATGTTTGATTCACTGTGTAGTTATTTTATCTTTCAGACCAGGGGTCTCCAAACTTTTTAGCAGGAGGGCCGCACCAAATATCTGGCATGGTGTCAAGGGTAGAAAAATAAATAAGATCGAGAGCACAAATCTAACCTAGATTTAGGCTGGCACAGTTAGGCCAGCAAAGTTTGGCCGGCACAAGGGACACCATAAAGTATGTTTGGACCCCTCTCACAGTTAGAGAGGCCAGCACACAAATGTGCGCCATCCTCCCTGACTCTGAGAGTGATCCAAATGCGCTTTAGAGCGGACCTTGTGCCAGCCAAACTTTGCTGGCCTAACTGTGCCAGCCTAACTCCAGATTAGGATTGCACTCTTTAATAAATACATTAGAGAGAGAACTTGAATGAATGAATGAATGAATGAATGAGGGCGCAATCCTAACCAAATTTCCAGCACTGGGGTAAGGGCAACCCAGCTCCAAGGTACTGTAAGGGAGCAAACATTCCTTCACTTAGAGGAGGCCTCCATGACTACTACTCCACTACAGAATGCAGCATATGCCCCATTGGTACAGCTATGTCAGGGCTGGAAAGTTGGTTAGGAATTGGGCCTGTATGAATAAAGGAATGAATGGGCTCAAAGTTCCAGGATTCCTCCCAGCTCCAACACACTCCACAGAAATACTGCACACACTTTAATGGACTCCCATTCGCCCACCCCACAAGCATCTGACTTAAAAATGTGCTGGATTAAATATCTCAGAATCAGCAGATCACAGGAAATACCCAGAGGCCTCCATGACCCTCAGAAAGCCATCTAGGGCCTTTAGAAGGCCTAAAAACCAGGTCTTTGGGAAAACCAGGAAGTGATTATTTTTGGCCTTCCGGCAGCATTATGAGGAACAGGAGGCTACAGGCAGCCTCCGTGGCCCGCAGAACACCCTCTGCACACAACCAGAGCACAGCTTGAAGGGTGCAGTCTGTGCCAGCAAGGTCAGGAGGGCCAGAGGCCCATAGGGAGCAGAGGCTACAGCAGGCCAAATAGAGGCTCTCCAAGGACTCCATCTGGCCCCCAGACTGGGGTTTAGAGGCCCTTGTTTTAGACTACAGACTAAACTACTTTAGAACATAAGCAGAGTCCTGCTGGATCAGGCCAAAGGCCCACCTAGTCCAGCTTCCTGTATCTCACAGTGGCCCACCAGATGCCTCAAGGAGCACATGAGACAACAAGATGCCTGCATCCTGTTGCCATTCCCCTGCATCTGGCATTCTGAGGTAAATTTCTGAGGTTGTGAGGAGAACATTAGACTGCAGTACTGGAGCCTACCGCTTTACGTCACACACAGCTCTTTTTTACTTATACTTACATATGTACAGTTATGTTTTTGAATTATGGTGTTGGAGGGGACAGAGTCCCCTGGACTGCAAGGAAATCAAATTGGACAATCCTATAGGAAGTCAAGCCTGATTGCTCCCTGGAAGGACAAATCCTGAAGCTGAAGCTCCAATATTTTGGCCACCTCATGAGAAGAGAGGACTCTTTAGAAAAGACCCTCATGCTGGGAAAGATTGAAGGCAAAAGGAGGAGGGGGTGGCAGAGGATGAGATGGTTAGATAGTGTCACCGAAGCAATGAACATGAAATTGGGCGAACTCCAGAAGCTAGTGGAGGACAGGGAGGCCTGGCGTGCTGTGGTCCATGGGATCGCCAGTGGCGTTTCTACAGGGAGGGCAGAGCTCTAAGTTTTGCAATAAGCCTTACCTTGCAGTGGAAATCACTCCTCTCCTGCACCGTTTTAGCCAATCTTGGCGTTGCTTACTGGCTACAGCAGCAAGGGAGAGGAGGGATTTACATGACAGGGTAAGGCTTCTTGCAAAACTTAGAGCTTTGCCATCCCTGTAGAAACGCCTCTGGGGATCGCGAAGAGTCAGACACGACTTAGCAACTGAACAACAACAACAACATATGTATGTATGTATAGGCTATACATACTATCTAATGCAGTGTTTCTCAAATTGTGGGTCAGGACCCACTAGGTTGGTTGCAATGGGGCAGCCAGAATCTTGCCCCTCCCCAAGAGCCAGCAATGTGAAGTCTGGTGTGTGAAATCTGCACTTATGGAGCTATACCTCTGCCTGGGGAAGGCCTCTGCTCCCCTACTGCATGGACTGCAGGAGATGTAGTGCATGCCCCGTTCGCAGGGCTGCACCAGTGCTGGAAAGTCGGATAGGATTGGGTGCTACACCTGCAATGCCGTAGAGCTGGTGCTCATGTGTGGGTCCGGATTGAAACTGCAGCTTCCCATCTTGCAGAGTGAGAGGAGTGACAGGGAGAATAATAGGGCTATCTCTGTAGCTGGGTACCAAGCATGGCAGTCTTAATTATAGATAGGGTGAGAGCAGGAGCTTCTTGCTAAAACATTGATTATGCAGCAGGAGAGAGGTGCACAATGGTAATTATATTTCACATCTTAGGCACCGTTTGCCTCTCACAAAGCAGCATTTGGCAGTAAGTAGATCTTTTTCCAATACATCGGTGCTTCAGGAAATTGTATGATTCACTTCCAACATCACTCTCTCTCTCTCAGTCACACACACACACACACACACACACACGCACGCACGCACGCACGCACACACACAGGGATTTTGAAGCGTTGGGCTAAGGGCCACTATGTCATTCACAGGAGTGCTGCTGCAGATCACAAATGTGACCAGTCAGAAAACCAGAAGAACCCAGAGCTAAGATGGAATGGTAAGTCAGAGGGTATCTTCATGCATGATTCCTGAGTCTGCTTTAACGGTTTTGGTGCCTGTAAAGGGAATGCAAAAATTATCCACCAACCACGTGCCCTGAATTTTAAAATGCTGCTCTTCCACTTTTTATTCTTTGCTTACATCTGCACACATAGTGCAAGACAGACACCCCCACGTACACACAATACCATCTGTGTGTCTCTCATGAACAAAGACTGCAAAAGGAAAAATAATAATAATGTAAAGCCAGCTAGAAATCAAAATATAGATTTCCTTCCAAAACAATGTTCAGTCTTTCCTAGTTGCAGCTTTCACTTTAAGGGTGCACCCAGTGGCATTATTCACCCGGTAAGCTGGGCGGGACTTACCTTTTGAGCGGCAGTCCGCCCGTTGCGTCACGCCGCGTTCCGCCGCGTTCCCACCCGCTGGGGCGGGCGGGAACATGGCGGAACGCGGCGTGATGCAACAGGCGGACTGCCACTCAAAGGTAAGTCCCGCCCAGCTTACTGGGTGAATAACGCCACTGGGTGCAATCCTAACCTGCTCTGGAACAGCACAGGTTGGCGGTCCTGCGTGGTATCCAATGCAGGTTGGAACTTGCCCTGGTGTAGGCACTAGCCAGCCCTATGGGCTACTCGGATCGGCATCCGCTATATAGCAGGTGCAGATCCAAGTTCCCCGCACAGCCCAAATCAGGGCCGTGGGGATGGGGCCGTGGGGATGGATGCAGCCTATGACCACATACAGGCTCTACCCCCTACCTGGGCCGGTGGGCCTCCCCTTCCACTCTCCCTCCCGCCTTCCCCCCACCCAAAAGAGCCAATGCTCTGGCCGAACACGGTGCCTTAACTGTGCCGAACACAGTTAAGCAGTGCCTTAACTGCCGGGTGCTCCAGTGCTGCCTTATCAACGCAAGTGCTTGCATTGATGCTGCATGCCTTGCACTGGAACGCATGTGCTTTATGACACATGCGCAACAGTGTTGGGCTGACACAAGCCACTCTCATCGGCCCTATGGCGTGCTTGCAATGTAATGCTCTGCCCAATGTTTATGGTACATTTTTATGAAAACCACAATACCTGCAATGATGGCTCTTTTCCCCTCTACCTTTTGATCTGTATTTGATGAAGTTACGGAGCTGCCAATGAATTATGGGATTTGGAACAATTCCTGAAAATGAACGGGTTGCCAGGAGTGAATTGTAGGAATACTGATTGTAGGAATATAAGAGTGGCTTGTATTTGGATAGGCTGAAATGTGACTGAAGACAGACGTCACATAAAAATGAAACAGACGTCATATAAAAATGAAACAGTCAGCAATTGTATTTTTTCATATTAATGGCTACCTATAACATAGCCAATCAAACACTGAAATGTTACACATTCCCCTTCCTAATCTGGAGTTAGGCCAGCACAAGATAGGCCAAAAGGTTTGGCTGGCACAAGGGACACCATAAAGTATATTTGGACCACTCTCGGAGTCAGAGAGGCCAGTGCACAGATGTGCACCTTCCTCCCTGACTCCAAGAGTGGTCCAAACGTGCTTTACAATGTCCCTTGTGCTGGCCAAATTTTGCTGGCCTAACTTGTGCTGGCCTAACTCCAGGTTAGGATTGCACTCTCAGAGGCTAATTTATGGATCTCAACACTATAAGGGATGAGGCCTGCAAGGGCACAACGTGAAAATTAGTCGAGTCTCCTCAATGAACAGAGTTTTGAAAATGAAAACATTTTCTGATCAGAGTGCAATTTGCATGTGAGAGATAGGCGCATATATTCACAATTCTGTGAGCTATTTTTTATATTGCTTCTGCCTTCCACTTTGTTCCGCTTCCACATGCGAGCAAAACAGACGCTGAAGCTATTCAGAAGAGCTACACCAAAACCAAGCATACAACTCTTGAAAACTGTAGCATTTCTCAGAGTGATTTACAGCGACCTGGGTGGATAATAGGAAATGAGTTCTGGGTTGACAAATAAGTCACTAAATTAAGCTCTGATTTCCTTAAGTGACACGCCTTGGACTGGTACAGCCTGTAAAGGAGACATATCGCCGTCCGTTCACTGTGAAGCATCGCTATTAGAAGAGTAGTAAACATTTATAGAGTCACCGCGGATTAAAAACGCTGGAGAACTGTTAACCCAATTAATCTTGGGAGAATCCTCAAGAGGCAAATAAATGAACGAGAAGATAGTAGACCACCATATATTTATCTAACTGACAGATTGGACATGTTAAGTGTCTGGATAATCAGATGTTCAAATAGTAGCTTCCAGGTGCTCAATTTAAAACCCTGGGCATTGCTTTGAAAGGGTCCTAATGCACCCTGCATTCCTTTTGGAGCACCATGTTCCACAAATGCCACCCTATTATTTCAGATTTGCAGCGGTCAAGTTATTCTGGCACCTGAATCTGGTCTCCTGCCTTCTTATCTACCATCAGTGGCAGATCTGGGGGAATTTGCCTAGATAACTGGGGGGGGCAGGCACATGCTAATCTCCCATGCAAATTGGAAGCATTGCATGATGGTCTCTGCTCACATGTGGCTTTTTCAGACACTGACTCAGATTTTTGAAAGTGGAGACACAGGGATTTCAAACTGAAGTCAGCAAATGTTAAGAACCAACTACAAAAAACAAACAAACAAAAAAAAAAAAACTAAGGCTAAGCTCACTGTGACCTTAAAAGTTACGATTAAAGATGCCTTGGCACTGGAAAGATGTTTTGAATGGGTGGGGGAAGGTCTGCACTATGGATGCCTTCCTGACCTGTGGAGCACTGGTCTACCCGTGGCTGGTCCTAATGGGTAGATCTGGGCTCTGCTGTTGTTTCTAATGCTGTTGTTTCCCTATAAGGAGCCCAGGTCTACCCGCGGCCATTTCTAATGGGTAGATCTGGGCTCCGGATCCCAGGTCTACCCGCAGCCATTTCTAATGGGTAGATCTGGGCTCTGTGTAGCCCAGGTCTGCCCGCGGCTGCTTCTGGTGAGTAGACCTGGGCTCCCATGGGGGCGCACTTCTATTGGGTGCCCCAGGCGCCATTTTGACTAGGTCCGCCCCTGTCTACCATGTAGCCCATGAGTTCCCAAACTGTGTGTTTGATACCTTAGAACATCACAGCACGCTCAAAGGGGATGTCCCCATTGGGTACGCCACCTGTTCTCCTGGGCACTGCCATCATGGATCTCACAAAATCTCATGAGATTTGGGTGCTGCCATCTTGGATCTCACTGCAAACAGGGGCAGATGAGTCATGAGTGGGATGGGGGCCAACAAAGCATGATGGGGGAATGTGTAAGCCGCTGATATCTGAAACCATGGATACAGGACGTGTGCATACGTGGAGAGGGCTACTGTATAAAATGTTCTCCATGTGGTCTGAAACCTGGAAATGCAGAATTATGAACTGCATGTTGGTGTCGTGCTGACGTGGGTGAGAGTGAAAATAATGTACTGTACCTGCCTTGTTTTCCTCCAGGGGCTCCCCATAATCTGTGAAAAGAGCATCAGTGGCGATTATTGGTCCATGTGACATGGATAATCGATGTGTTTCCTTGTGGCCTTACTGAAGGTAATTTCTGTTAGGGTGAAGTTTGACAATCTCATTCAAGGTATTAAGCATTTTTTAAAGAACACGATGACAAAACTCTGGAAGCACTATCACACTGAGCAGGGGCGGGTAGACTGCCATTTGGTGGAGTGATAGAATGACTTCCACCAACCCATGGTGTTCCTATAGGGGGGCAAAACACTAAGATTTGCAGAAGGCTGAACTCCTGTGTAACACAGCCTCTCCAAGCCTCAAATAGCTCTGAAAGCAAAGGGGAGGGGCTTATACGGGTTACATAGGAGCTCAGGCTCTGGCAAAATCAATCAATCAATCAACGGTATTTATATACCGCTTTTCAACATGAAGTTCACAAAGCGGTTTACAGGCAAATACTGTAATAATAAAGCTAATGGCTCCCTGTCCCAAAAGGGCTCACAATCTAAAAAAAATAAAATAAATGCAGAGCACCACCAGCAACAGCCACTAGAAAAGACACTGTGCAGGGGTGAAGAGGGACAATTACTCCCCCGCGGCTAAAAATAAGGGAACACCACTTGAAAAAGTGCCTCTTGCCCAGTTAGCAGGGGTATCCTCTAAAATCGCCAAAATCTGGCGTTCCTCCCCCCATAGGCCACTTGATGATCATAGACTTTTTATGTCTATTATGAGCCAGCCAATGTGCCACGTAGAAAGGAGGGGAGACTTCTGAGAGTGTTCATGATACTTTATTTATTTGAAGAATTTAAACCTCTTAAGTTTGGGGTGCCGCAAGATAGACATCTTATCCCCCATGCTATTTAACATCTACATGAAGCCGCTGGGAGAGGTCACCCGGGGGTTTGGGGTGGGGTGCCATCAATATGCTGATGACACCCAGCTCTATCTCTCCTTCCCCCCTGAGGATAGGCGGTCGAGGTCCTGGATCGTTGTCTGGAGGCAGTTGGGGCCTGGATGTGGGCAAACAAGCTGAAATTAAATCCGGATAAGACAGAGGTGCTCTTGGTCCAGAAATCCACAACTTGGGTATTGGACTATTGTCCTGCTCTGAATGGGGTTGCACTCCCTCTGAAGGAGCAGGTCCGCAGCTTGGGGGTTCTCCTGGATTCACAGCTGCACCTGGAGTCCCAGGTGTCGGCGGTGGCCAGGGGAGCCTTTGATCAGCTTCGGCTGATCCGCCAGCTGCGACTGTACCTGAGCTGCGCGGACCTGGCCACAGTGACCCACGCCCTAGTGACATCCAGATTATATTATTGCAATGCGCTCTACATGGGGCTGCCTTTGAAGACGGTCCGGAAATTACAACTAGTACAGAATGCGGCTGCTCAGGTGGTTGCTGGGGCACGTCGGTTTGACTCTGTCGAGCCGTTGCTTCGGCGACTACACTGGCTGCCGGTATCTTGTTCCGGGCCAAATTCAAAGTGCTGGTTTTGACCTTTAAAGCCCTTTACGGCTTGGGCCCGGGGTATCTGAGGGACCACCTCCTCCCATATAATCCTACCTGTACTCTGAGGTCATCTGGGAGGGCCCTTTTGACTGTGCTGCCACCGGGAGAGGTAAGAGGGGTGGCGGCCAGTAGGAGAGCCTTCTCGGCGGTGGCACCCCATCTTTGGAATACCCTCCCCTTAGAGTTAAGAACTGCTCCCTCTTTGGCGGTATTTCGGCGGGGGCTGAAGACCTTTTTGTTTCAGCAGGCTTTTAGTTGCTGACAGGCTGGCTGGTTTTTGCATCCTTTTTTATACTTTTGTATATTTTATGATCCATGGGATTGGCTGTTTTACATTTTATTTTTTTAATATTGTTTTTAGTTATTGTCTTTTAACTATTATGTAATTATTTTATTGTGTTTTAACTTTGTAATGCTGCCTTGGGTGCCTTCGGGCAGAAAGGCGGGGTATAAATTTAATTAATTAATTAATTAATTAATTAATTAATTAATTAATTAATTA
>JAJKFI010016205.1:0-15648 GCA_029204185.1 Lerista edwardsae | reverse complement strand
ACTTAATAGTCTCTGGTTGGTCTGCCTCTGCTTTTTTGGGGGGGGGGGTAGGGTGGATGAATAAAATATGAAGCATCTCTGAGCTGAAAGTATTCCAGAGGCATCGCGCAATGTCTTTGAGGTTCTGTGGGTGGGTCTAGTGAATGGGTGCAATCCATGAAACGAATGGCACGAGGAACCCAGCTAATGCTTTAATGACGAAGCATCTTTTTCCCCCCAGTCGTCGCATCGATTTCTTAGTATGGCCATGTAAAGAAATGCTTTATTAAAAGAGTGCTCAGTTCCACCTCTGCCGTAGGCACATCTCAAGACAACTGCGCACCGGGTGCATGATGCAGATTCTGCCATAGGTGACGGCCTGGCCTCCTTTCGGTGTCTCCTCCAAAACGTCTCTCCCTCCCTCCCAATTGTGCATTGTTCCTGATCACAGCAGCAGAGAAATTCGAGAAAAAAAGTCTCGGTTCAAGCTGCATCTTCAGAATAAAAAGAGTCCTTAAGCTGCTAAGTCCTCTAAAGTAAAGTTATAAAAGGAAAAGAAATCCCACCAGCTTCAGTGTCCTTGATATGGCTGGTCAAATGTTTAGGAAAAAAGATGCTTGATTGTTTAGAAGTCTCACGCCGATGCTCAGTCCCATTGCTCATTCTAATATGATTCTTCCCGCCTTCCTTTAGAGTAGTGAACTAGAGTAGTGAACTACAGTGGCTTCTTTCTCACTAAGCCACACAGCAGGGATGGAAGGTGGCCTCTCATCGCTGAAGCTTCTTTCGTGCAAATCATTTCCATCAACATTAAAAATGAGCATTTCAGAGGGAGATTTGGCTCTAGCACCCCTTTTCTTGAGCTGCTAGTTTTCTAAGTGCGGGGAATCTTAGACAGAGAAGCATTCAGTCCTCACTTGCAGGCTGAAACAGTGCCCAGCGGACGTTGATTCTCGCAGTCAAATGCCGCCACCACTGTGCAGATCCAAGGGAAGGGTTCAGCTCCAGAATCTGTCCAGCATTTGGAGCTATACAAGTGGATTTCAGAGAAAAGACATCCCTTCTGAGACTAGCTGTCTGCTGCAGGGGTTGGTGTGGTTTAAGGCTCATAAAACTGCAAGCCGCTATCACGGAGGGTGGTTGTCTAGCCCCAAAAGGACAAAGTTCTTGATAGAACACAGGTTGTGGATAAGTTGGCAATGAAAGGATGGCTATTTTGTGGAGGGCACACACAATGCACCTATTGTGTACTTGCCTGGGTTTTTCCTAACAAGACCTGATTTTGGCAACCGTGATTTCTGACTAAAAGCACTTGCTGAAGTAGTCCACTTCACTAGTCCTCCTCTTGTGCATCAACGTCATGTTCTGTAAATATCCTTCTGCAATGGCAGACTGTGAAAAGGCCGGGGGTGTCAGACGATTGCTGTCGAGGGTATTTCAAAGGGCGTTTGCCCAAGCAGTTTTCACCAGTTCTGGGGAACGATGTAGAAAAGAAATTGGTCGCAAAAGACCCGCATCTCCCCAAAGCTGGTTAAAAAAAACATTACGGGTAGGAACCCTTGGCAGCAGCAATATCAAGAAAAAATATTCCAGAGAACCATTTCACAGAGCCAGGATAAGACTCGGACGACAGTGCCGCCTTCTCTGAAAATCCACGAGTTTCCATTCTTCCCCCTCCCACCGCAAGTGTCCATCATAGGAGGAAGTGAACGAGAGAGAAGGAAGCTGGAATTCAAAGGGAGAGGGGAGAAGACAGAGATGCATAAGAATGAGTTTGGTTCAAGGCAAGTTCCATTCTTCAGCTCTAAAGTTTTGGATTAGGGCACAGTCTTAACCTGGAGTTAGGCCGGCACAGTTAAGGCAGCAAAATTCGGCTGCCTCAAGGGCCACTGTAAAGCGCGTTTGGACCACTCCCAGAGTCAGGGAGGATGGCGCATGTCTGTGTGCTGGCCTCTCTGACTCCAAGAGTGGACCAAACATACCGTATTTCCCCAAGTATAAGGCGCACCAAAGTATAAGACACACCTTAGTTTTGGGGCCAGAAATTTGAAAAATACATTTTTGGGGCCGGCTGCTCTTTAAGGCAAGCGGGAGCACGGAGAACGCTGCATTCTCCGTGCTTCCGATTGCCTTAAGAGCTGCCGGCCTCCTGCTCTTTAAAGAGCCAGCGGGAGGCCAGAAGCTCTTAAGGCAAGCGGGAGCACGGAGAACGCAGCGCTGCCCGGCACACCCCTTGAATAAGACGCACCCAATTTTTAGCCCCCAGTTTTTTGGGAAAAAGGTGTGTCTTATACTTTGGGAAATACGGTACTTTACAGTGTCCCTTGTGCCGGCCAAACTTTGCTGGCCTAACTGTGCCGGCCTAACTGCAGGTTAGGATTGCGCTCTTAGTTTCATTAATCTGTTACTCCTACTGATACACCTGTGCAAGGTATGGCACCAACTATATACAGTGGGTCCTTGATCTCCGCAGAGGATCTGTTCCAGGACCCTCTGCAGATACCAAATTCCATGGATAATTGGCTCCGCAGGGGGAGGGGGCTGGTGTAGCGCAGGAGCCGCCTACTCGTTGCATCCTTCTGAGACTCTCCAGTCTTGGGCTTGGCATCCAATGAGGGGGTGGATACGGAGGACCCACTGTACTCTGCAAAACTCAGGGCAAAGGTGGCATTCACATTACAAAACGGTGTGTTAGTAGGGGGGGGGCAAGTGCATGAGCGATGGTGAGTGATGGACCCGTGCACGTTTCCCATCCCTTTCTCCAAATCTCCGAAACTGTGATTTATGCAAACTGCAGTTAACAAACCAGGATCTCAAGCCAGTCTAGGAACCTTGCATGTCCTCTCTTCCTGTGTGAAGGTGAGTAAAGGAAGGAGAGGGAAAGCATCCTGTCCAGTGGTGTCATTCAAATGATTTAGGAACAGGAACTCACTTTTGATTGGCACTTGTCGGGAACCCAGAACCAGCCACGGAGCCCGTTAGGATCCGGAACGCCCGTTCTGGTCCGTTCCCCCTGAATGACATCACTGATCCTATCCCAAGCCATGCCACTACAAAGCATGGCGGTCTATTATATCTAAAAGTCCAATCTGACTCTAATTTTCCAGCGCCAATGCAGCTGAAAGTGTTCCCTTCCCTTGAGGAGGCCTGCGTGTCCGTCCGTCCCCCCCCCCCCGCACACACACACTGAAAGAGGCAGCACATGCCCCGTTGGTATGGCTGCTCCAGTGGCCAGGATTTACTGCCTACTGTCTAAGGTTGCCTTAACCTGGAGGCACAATTTGCTAACTAACTGCCAACTACCTCTGCTAACTGGACAAGAGGCACTTTTTCAAGTGCAATTCCTCTTATATTTAGCAGGGGGAGCGTAATTGTCCCTCTTCACCCCCGCAGTGTCTTTTCTGGTGGCTGTTGCTGGTGATCTTGCACGGAATCTGCTTGCCGTCACTTGACACCCGACCATAGTTTTTGGTTTTAGCCCCAAGACCACATTCTTACCTGAGGGAGTTGTGTATCGTTGGCCTGTCCAAAATGCTACGTCTCCATCTCCACCTCAAGAGTAGAACCTCGGTGGTAATCTAGATTGTGAAACAAAACAATTCAAATTTTTGACATGTGTTATCCTGCTGAGCACTGATTTATTAGTATTAGTATTAGTATTAGTATTAGTATTAGTATTAGTATTATTAACAACAACAACAACAACAACAACAACAACTGTCTTTGTTCCCGAAGGGTACTCAAGGTGGCTAACATAGTTTTAAAATCCATAAAAACAATTAAAATAACCATAAAACCATAAAGGGCGCAATCCTAACTTGCACTGGAATAGCAAGGCCATATCCAGCGCACCTTAGGCGCACTGGGGAGCCTCTCTGGGGCAAGGGCACATTTGTGCCCTTGCCCCAGGGGAGGCTCTAGCCTCCCCTATGGGTTCCTCGGATCTGAACCTGCTAAATTGCAGGCGCAGAGCTGAGAAAGCCACGCGGCCCGAACTGGGGCCACGCAGCCTGGGGACGGAGCCTTGGATGAGCTTTTATTGGTTTTTATTTATTATTTCATTGGGGAGGCTGCATGGGGAATGACTGTGGATGCATCTGCTGACACTATACCACTTATAACTCTGTCGGGCCGTTGCTTCAGCGACTACACTGGCTGCCGGTTCCTTTCCGGGCCCGATTCAAAGTGCTAGTTTTGACCTTTAAAGCCCTTTACGGCTTGGGCCCGGGGTATCTGAGGGACCGCCTCCTTCCATATAATCCTACCTGGACTCTAAGGTCATCTGGGGGGGCCCTTTTGACTGTGCTGCCACCAGGAGAGGTGAGAGGGATGGCGGCCAGGAATAGGGCCTTCTCGGTGGTGGCCCCCCAACTTTGGAATACCCTCCCCTTAGAGTTGAGAACTGCTCCCTCTTTGGCGGTATTTCGGCGGGGGCTGAAGACCTCTCTGTACTGTTTCAGCAGGCTTTTAGTTGTTGACAGGCTGGCTGGTTTTTGCATTCTCTTTTTACACTCTTTTTGTATATTTTATGATGATCCACGGAGTTTGGCTGTTTTAAATTTTAATTGTTTTAATATTGTTTTAACTATTGTCAACTATCTCACACAATGATTTTACTGTATTTTAATTGTTGTAAGCCGCCTTGAGTGCCTTCGGGCAGAAAGGCAGGGTATAAATAAAATAAATAAATAAATAATAATATCATCTACCTAGCCCACTTTTAAAGTGATTATCATTTATAATTATAATGTAAATTTTGAATAAACAATACGTAACACCGCTTTCTGCCCTTGGAAAACACTGAAATCGGCAACAAAACCAAACTCCTGTTTTCTCCCAGCTCTACTTATATGTCCTTCACTACACAGATTCTTTTCTCTTTCCTCCATTGGCTGTGGCTTGAAAGATGGGAATCAAAAAGAGGTGCTTTTCAAATTCTGTTTGTAGGTAAAAGAACTGAAGATGATTCCAAGCCGCTAATCTAATAAAATACACAGACTTACGTACCGCAGGGTGGGTTACTTGTTCTCCAGCCTAGATGCTGTAACAGGAGGAGGAGGAAGAGGCAGAAGAGAAGGTGTTGCCCCAGAGTAGGTCACTCGCAGGAGCCATTGCTGAAAGGAGCCACTGAAGTGCTACTTCTGGGCTCCTGGAGAGAACATTTTCCCAGCAGTGCTAGTGTTTGAAGTGGGAGTCTTGCGAAGGACGGCTTATTAAATTTCACAAGGAGGCATCCTTCACAAATAATCTCCAGAACAGTACAATGTCAATGCTAGAGCGGACAAGAGCAGAATGAAAACCTGGCATTGTCCGGAAGGGAAAGTGAGTCTCTCCAGAATCCCTTTGAAGGCTCTCCAGGACCCGCTGAGACATCAAAGCAACATGAAAGGCTCTGCGGCTCCTTGTTGGAGATGAGGGTGAGGGAAGGGGTGGAGAAGGACACATTTGGAGGAAGAGAAGAAGATTGAGGGCACAATCCTAACCTGTGGATAGGCCAGCACAGTTAAGCCAGCAAAGTTTGGCTGGCACAAGGGCCACCGTAAAGCAGGTTTGGACCACTCTCGGAGTCAGGGAGGATAGATAGCTCACATCTGTGTGCTGGCCTCTCTGACTCCAAGAGTGGTCCAAACATACTTTACGGTGTCTCTTGTGCCAGCCAAACTTTGCTGGCCCAACAGACATGCACCATCCTCCCTGACTGCAAGAGTGGTCCAAACACACTTTAAGGTGTCCTTTGTGCCGGCCAAACTTTGTTGGCCTAACTGTGCCAGCCTAACTCCAGGTTAGGATGGATTCCTTTAAAGAGCTTAATAGTTGCTCTTGAGTCAGTGGCGTAGCTATGAGGGGCAGGGGGGACATTGCCCCAGGTATCACGCCTTGAGGGGGTGTCTTCAAGGCCCCCCAAAGGCACATCCAGTTTTCAGTGAAAAACAGAAATGCCTTTCGTAGGCCTCTAAGATGTTGTATGAGTGTGTTAAAAATGGGGGGGGGTAAAAATTTTGTGAGCCAGCGGCTAGTGGGTCTCAAGGACCTCCTGAATGCACTTTTGGCCAGGGCCAGGAGATCCTGGGAGGCCCTTTCACAGATTGTATTATCCACTGAAATCGGTATACATAAGAACATAAGAAGAGCCCGACTGGATCAGGCTAAAGGCCCATCTAGTCCAGCTTCCTGTATCTCACAGTGGCCCACCAGGTGCCTCAGGGAGCACACAAGATTCTTGTATCTCGCTGCCACTCCCCTGCATCTGGCATTCTGAGATAAATTTCTGAGGTAAAATTCTGAGGTAAATAAAACAGAATGTGCTATCCTGTCTGTGGGGAGGGAGCTATAACAACTTGCAACCCAACTTGGGCCTTAAGAACCTAAGACCCCCACTGGATCAGGCCAAAGGCCCATCTAGTCCAGCTTCCTGTATCTCACAGTGGCCCACCCGGTGCCTCAAGGAGTTCAGTAAACAACAAAATGCCTGCATCCTGTTGCCACTCCCTTATGGAAGATCCTGGAACGGAACCCCCCCTTGCAGATACCAAGGGCCCACTATACTCAGTTACTACGTAGTAACCATGTTTAGGATTGCAGCCTTAAGTAGATATGATAGCGCGAGCTGCAAAACAGATGTCAGGTTGCACAGAGAACAACCAACCAGTAATGGTTGTTGGAAAATGTCTGTGTAAATAAAAAATCCAGCAGTTATTTGGATCTGCCTCTGTTCCCCCTGCAGCCCCAGACTAACACAGCACCCACACGTTCTGCCCTTACCGTGGTTCTCGTCCTCCAGTCCATCTTCGTCCCACTGCTCTTCGTTGGCTAGCAATGGGTTCCGTGCCTCGCTGTAGGTTCTCGTCGGGAAGAAATGGCCATCACCCTGACTGTAGAGACAAAGGCAGAAGTTTCACTGAAAAAGGACTCTCTTCCCCTCCCCCACTTCAATTGCAAACTTTTCACAGTGCAGATTTGACTTCACTGTGCAATCCACATCTTTGCGGTTTCCCTGCACCCCTCCCTACTGGCAGGGGAGATTAGTGGCTCTTTTTCTTTACTCTGGCAGGAGTGGCTCCCTCTGCCAGGGATGAGAGCAGATTCGTGGGATCTGCTTGATTTTGGGTCCACACACTGGGTTGCGACAACAACAGGGGCCAAAAAATGGGGATGTGGTGACAGCTGCTTATTTAATGCCACTGATGCGCACAGTATAAAACATAATGTGACACAGCAGGTTCCTGCCCCAAGGAACTTACAATCTGCATCAGTAGCATAGCCAGAGGGGCAGCCCCAGTGATGTCATGCAGGGGGAATGCGGGGGAACTCAGTTCCACTAGTTAAAATTAGGGCTGACTCTGCCCACATCACTCTCCCTCCTCCCCCCTCCCGATTACTCTGCAAAGAGCTTTTCTTCTTGGTTGGCCAGCACTCAGAGGGTTAAAGGGAGCGACTCCAGATTCCTAGGGGGGCGAAGGGGGAAGGGCTGCAGTGGAGAAGTCCCGTCCTGCACAGCCCCCTTCCTCGCTCCCTCCAGCCACACACGTGGAGTCAGCAGCCGCTCTGGTGAGTCTGCAGCCCACTGGGGAGAAGGCAGTGATGTCATTCAGGGGGAACGGACCAGAACGGGTGTTCCGGATCCTAATGGGCTCCGTGGCTGCTTCCGGGTTTTTTTCCCCCCAACATTTGAATTTGAACTCTAGTGAGTTCCTGTTCCTAAATCATTTGAATGACACCACTGGGCAGCACAGTAAGTACATCAAGTTCCGCAATGCACCATATAAGCGGTCCTTCCTCCTCACCATCGGAGCCATTCGGGGCAGCACCTACACTTTCGGAAAGGGAGGGGCCACTTACATACTTAATTGGCTACATGCTGCCCCTCTGGCTACACCACTGATGCAGATGGCCCCCGCGCCCCCGGCTACGCTTATGATCTGCATAACGACCAGTGGTGGCATCTAAATGATTTAAGAACAGGAACACACTTTTGATTGGCACGTGTCAGGGCCCGCCCACCAGAAGTGATGTCATAAGCCGGAGGCTGGCGGAGCCCAGGTCTACCCGCAGCTGGTTCCTATGGGTAGACTGGTTCCTATGGGTAGACCCCTTCGCCCCTCTAGGAATCCAGAGTCGCTCCCTTTCACCCTCTGAGTGCCGGCCAACCAAGTAGAAAAGCTCTTTGCCGAGGAATCGGGAGGGGGGAGGAGTGGGAAGCACCGCGGAGTGAAGTGGGCAGAGTCAGCCCTAATTTTAACAAGTGGAACTGAGTTCCCCTGCGTTCCCCCTGCGTGACATCACTGATAACGACACAAGGGATAACGACAGAGAGACATAGGTTGCAATCCTGTGTGCACTTTCCTGGGAGTAGGCTTCAATGAACACAATGGGAAGTACATCTGAGTAAACATGCAAAGTATTGTGGTGGTAAACCCTCAAAGGACAGGGCAATACTGAGCACATGCTCAGCTCAGAAATGTGCTTTTGGTGCCAGAATGCAGCTCATAGTTGTTGCACACAAAAATTGACCCCCCCCCCCGTTCCTCCGTCTCACATCTTTAGAGCGCAATCCTAACCTGGAATTAGGCAGGCACAGTTAGGCCAGCAAAATTTGGCTGGCACAAAGGACACTGTAAAGCATGTTTGGACCACTGTCGGAGTCAGACGTGCGCCATCCTCCCTGTCCTCTGAGAGTAGTCCAAACACGCTTTTCGGTGGCCCTTGTGCTGGCAAAACTTTGCTGGCCTACCTGTGCCAGCCTAACTCCAGGTTAGGACTGCGCTCTTAGTGACTGCATACAGCACAGGACCTTGGAGAGAAAAATAAAGTGCTAATCAGAATTCTGGTTTGGGAGTGGACAAATGCATCACATCTCCAAGGATGACACCCAACAGCTACTGTATTTATTCAGTTGGAAGAAAACACCCCCACTGAGCAGTGTGGTGAGCAGTGTGGTGACTCTTAGAGTCAGGGAGGATGGCACAGTTAGGCCAGCAAAGTTTGGGTGGCACAAGAGTCACCGTAAAGCACATTTGAACCATTTTCAGAGTCAGGGAGGATGGCGCGCGTCTGTGTGCTGGTCTCTGTGACTCTGAGAGTGGTCCAAACATACTTTACGGTGTCCCTTGTGCTGGCCAAACTTTGCTGGCCTAACTGTACCAGCCTAGCTCCGGGTTTAGGATTGCGCGCTTAACATCAGCAGGCCTCATGTAGGAGTCTGAAACCCTTGGCAGTCTAATGCATGGCACCCGGAGAGTTCCCAGTAGCACCCAACGTACTCCAGCCCTCCCCTGGTCAATGCAGTATAGAGTTTGTTTTGTCCGTTCTGTGTACCTGGATACGACAGGAAGCAGCCAGAGCCTCTTTTCCACTCCAAACACTTGCTGAAGATTCTTGGCCAAGCCGAGGTTGAATCCGTTTTTATCCGGGCCGTTCTGAAACACGGGGGCGGAGAATGCCTCTGCGGGACAGCAGCTGATTTAATCGATTATCTTTTCATCCCACCCTCCCTCCAAGGACCCAAAGACATGCGTGGTTTCCCCCTTCCATTTTTGCTCCACAACAATGGACTGAAAGTCTGCCTCAAGATTTGCCTAGAGTCCGACACTCTAGCCCAGCTTTGTAGTGGAGCGGGGTTTGGAGCCTAGGCCTGCCTGAAGGGCCGGCCTATCCATGAGGCCAACTGAAACTGTTGCCTCAGGCAGCAGCTTGGGGAGGGGGGCGCCCTCTTCTGTCTCCTCCACTTGCCTCCGCCGGGAAGAGCAGAGGATGTTGCATCACTCAGGGCGCAATCCTAACCTGGAGTTAGGCCAGCAAAGTTTGGCTGCCACAAGGGACACCATCAAGTATGGTTGGACCATTCTTGGAGTCAAGGAGGCCAGCACACTGATGTGCGCCATCATCCCTGACCCTGAGAGTGGTCCAAACATGCTTTACAGTGTCCCTTGTGCTGGCCAAACCTTGCTGGCCTAACTTGTGCCGGCCTAATTCCAGGTTAGGATTGTGCTCTCAGTAAGGGCAGGAGCAGCATTAGGCAACCTGCCTCAAGTGCCAGGAAGTTTGGGGCAGCCCCACCTACCTGTTCTTGCACTCTAGCCCAGCGACGTTTAACACTTTTCTCATGGAACACTGACCTCTATGGTCTTCGCCTCTTATGACGTCACTTCCAGCTTCCTGCAGGTTCTGCGGCTCAGTTTCTATGACAACGGTCTGTATTAACAAATGGTCTGTCCCTCTTCCTCTACCTGATCTGTCAATTTGACAGACAATCCATTACGACAGACAGCTGCCCTAGAAAAAGAGCCACAGTACCCGGAAGAGTCTTCCAGAAGCCGGAAGTGACATCACAAGAGGCAAAGACCATAGAGAAGACCATAGAGGTCAGTGTGCAGTGAGAAGAAAAATGTTGAAAATCACTGTATTGCAGCATCTTGAAGACACAGAGTAAAGCCTCGATCTCAGCAGGTGGCCTCGATCTTCAGTATGTGGTTCATATGGGAGGGTGTGTCAGGGTGAGAAACCCCTGCTAACTGGACAAGAGGCACTTTTTCCAGTGGTGTTCCTCTTATATTTAGCAGGGGGAGAGTAACTGTCCCTCTTCACCCCTGCACAGTCTTTCTAGTGGCTGTTGCTGGCGGTCTGCCTTTTTTTAGATTGTGAGCCCTTTTGGGACAGGGAGCCATTTAACTTTATTATTACTATTTGCCTGTAAACCGCTTTGTGAACTTCGTGTTGAAAAGCGGTATATAAGTACCTGTTGATTGATTGATTGATTGATTGATTGAAATGTTTTCTCTTGCTCAGGACCCCGCGATGGCAGCCGCTGAGCAATTTCCTCGGAAGGGCCACCCTCTCTGTTGCCCACCTTCACTGGCACCCCCGCTGTACATTTTCTGACCCAGACCAGTCACTTCCACACCCACAAACAAGGTCCCCATCCAAATGCCCTTCCTGAGCATGCTCAGGACCTTACCCAATGTGGATCTGTTCCGACTGACGAGCCAGCAGTGGTAGCCAAAGAGAAACATCAGGCTGACAAAGAACATGATGGCCACAAAAAGAAGGAAGAGGATGTGGAACTTGGAACGTCCGTTGTTGAGCTCCTCCTGGGAGGGACAGCGAAGGGGAATGAATATGGGAGGGGGGAATCAACCGTGTTCAAGCTACAGGCTTCTTGCGTTACAATCTTGGCCAGTCTTGCAGGGCTTGGAAAGAGCATTAAATCGCGCAGTCTGTGCAAGAGCTGCAACACGCCGTATACGTAGACCCTCCTGCTCGCCGTTGGAGCCATTCTGGGCAGTGACAGGAAGGCTGGGAGAGGCTGGAAGGCTGGAGCCATTCTGGGCAGTGACAGCGGGTCAGGGTAGGGGCTGTCGGTCCATTGAGCAGAGTGCGCCTGCACTCACTGGCACAGCCAAGGAGCAACACGAAGGAGCAAGTCTGCATCTTTCCCACCTCCCAGCAGAGGAGGCTTAAGTTAGGAACCAGAGGGTGACCAGGCTGGGTAGGGAAAGGAGGCAGGACAAGCCCAGGCCAGAGGAATTAAGGAGGCAGCCAGTACAGGGCTGAGAGAGGTCTGATAGCCCCAGAAAGCTGGTTCCAAAACCCTGCAGCAATATTATTGTATGCCCGAAAGTGGAAAAATGAAGAGATTCCTAATATTAATCAATTAATAGAGGAAAATATATGATATTGTTGAGATGGATGTTTTGACTGAAAGATTGAAGGAGGGAGATGTAATTAAGATACAAGAATACTAGGAATAATTTTATGATTGGATAGACAGTAAAAAGATACAACAGTAGATATAAAAGAGATATTAATACTTAGATGGTAGAAAGTATGTAAAATTCGACTGAAGAGTTAGAAATATTAAGTTTTGTATGCATAAGGTAAAGGTTTCCCCACGACTGTAGGGGGCGGTGCTCATCTATGTTTCTAAGCCTGTAGAGCCAGTGTTTTGTCCGAGGACAAGCTTCCGTGGTCATGTGGCCGGCGTGACTCTACGCTGTAGCGCACAGAATGCCGTTCCCTTCGCACCGACGTGGTCCCTATTTATCTACTGGCATTTAGGTGCTTTCGAACTGCTAGGTTGGCCGGAGCTGGGACAAGCAACGGGAGCTCACTCCGTCACCCAGTCTTGAACTCCCAACCTTCCGGTTGAAAGCCCAGCAGCAGCGGATTAACTCGCTGCGCCACCACGTCCCAATATTTGTATACATAGTTGACTGAAAAGATGATGATGACTTAGATTGTATACAAACAGTAATGAAAAGATGATGATGTAATGGCTGTAATCAATGCGTACCTTTTGTGTGAACCTCTGTATCCCCTCCCCATGGTCTTGTTTTTTTTCCCCCTACCCATGTCTTTATAATAAACACTTATTTTAAAAAAACAAAAAAATGAAAACAAAACCCTGTGAGGCTGGAGAAGGCCTAGAGGCAGAGTAGGGTGCTGCAAACCCCTTCCCTGCCTCTGCTCTGAGCTCAATGGGAGGCCAGCCTGGAGCTAGGCAGGCCTGGCCCTGCAGGCCCTATACAGACTGCTGTCCCTCTCTGGGTGAAGATAGCCAGGTGATGGGCAAGAACTGAAGACCCCAGTGGCATCGCCCCTGCTAACTGGGCAAGAGGCACTTTTCACGTGGTGCTCCTCTTATATTTAGCAAGGGGAGAGCAATTGTCCCTCTTCACCCCTGCGCAGGGTCTTTTCTAGTGGCTGTTGCTGGTGGTGTTTTGCATATTTTTAGATTGTGAGCCCCTTGGGACAGGGAGCCATTTAGCTTTATTATTACTACTTGCCTGTAAACCGCTTTGTGAACTTTGTGTTGAAAAGCGGTATATAAATACTATTTGACTGACTGATTGATTGATTGCTACAGGCAACACAGGGAGTATATCAGGCTCCACAACACGTTGTGTAAGCAACCCACTTGCCATCAGAGCCATTCAGGGCAATGACGGCAACTGTGTTGGCCCAGAATGGCTCTGATGGTGGAGGGGATGCTTACACGGTGCGTTGCAGTCTGCAATACTTCCTGCACCACTTCACCCCTTTCTCGGTGCCCCGATGTATCTTTTATCTTTTTTTTTTTTTTAGTGTTTCAAAACTGTAAACTGCATCGGGTGTGTTTCCAGAAAAGGTCATGAGTCAAGTGTACACATGAATCAAGCTCACGTGTACACACATGAATGTACACAAAGGTCATGATTCAACAACGCTCCAAAGCACCGCGTTTCCCAGACTTACTGTCCAAAACATGATGAAATACTTGAATACGGTGGCGGCAATATACAAGCAGTACAGCAGAGAGTATGCCAAGAACAGGAGGAAGAATTTGTAGTTGGAAAACCCAATGCAGTTGTTCACCCTAGAGAGCAAAGGATTTAAAAAAATAGTGAAGACATGTTCAGGATTAAGGCACCGTGAGCAATGCAACAAGTGGAACCAGAAGAGGTGCTCTAGTGGAATCAGAAGAGGCGCTCTAATTGCCCTGAAGGCACACAATTGCGCAGCACCATTGATTCAAGAACTAGCCTCAGGCAAGAGTGGTGCTCACAGCACAATCCTAACTGGAGTTAGGCCGGCACAGTTAGGCCAGCAAAATTTGGCACAAGAGTCACTGTAAAGCACATCTGAACCATTTTCAGAGTCAGGGAGGATGGTGCGCGTCTGTTCACTGGCCTCTCTGACTCCAAGAGTGGTCCAAACACACTTTACGGTGTCCCTTGTGCCGGCCAAACTTTGCTGGCCTAACTGTGCCAGCCTAACTCCAGGTTAGGACTGCGCCCTCAGGCAGAATCTAAACATCACTTGCTTTTGTATTCTAACCTCATGCACAAAGGTGCACCCACGGAAAACATGAATCACCTGCTTGTTAAGATCAAAGTCCTATAGATAACACTGGCCAGCACAGCACATCAGTCCGTATTCAGTGCAGTGAAGGCAGTCAGCCAATGGTGTTCTGAGGGGGGAAGCCAAAGCACAATCTTTTTCAGCTGCCTGAATGCTTATGTAAAGCATCACATCCCCCTCACTTTCAGTGGACATTCATTTCCACTCTGCTCTCACAGCTGCAAATGGCTCTTTACACAGGTGTTTAGGTGCCTGAAAAACCTAGTGCTTTGCTCCCTCCTCTGGGAATGCCAATACAGTCAGCTCAGGTGTGGGTTTAAACAACCTCCAGGCCAGGGTGAGTCCAACTGTGGATAGAGGTGGGAGAAAACAGTGATAATGAAATAAAAACGCATCAGGCTGCTTTTGAGGCGGCACTTCTCATTTTTGTCCAAAACCAAAACATACTCTCCCCACCCCCACCCCCACGCCAAAAAAAACCTGTGAAAAAAATAAAACCATTTTATTCGGTTTTTATTTATTCTTTAAATAAATAGAAAGACCACAGCATTTGGGGCTCTTCAATCTAGAAAAAAGGCGCCTGAGGGGGAATTTGATTGAGACGTACAAAATTATGCATGGAAGGGACAGAGTCAATACAGGGACGTTCTTTTCCCTTTCTCACAACACCAGAACCAGGGGACATCCACTGAAATTGAGTGTTGGGAGAGTTAGCACGGATAAAAGGAAATACTGTTTTACCTAGTGGGTGATTAATCTGTGGAACTCCTTGCCACAGGAGGTGGTGATGGCATCTGGCCCAGGTGCCCTTAAAAGGGTATTGGACAGTTTTTTGGAGGAAAAGTCCATCGTGGGCTATAGGCCATGATGGATTGTGCAACCTCCTTATGTTAGTAGTAGGCTACTTCAGAATGCCAGGTGCAAGGGAGTGGCCAGAGGATGCAGGCAACATGTTGTCTTGTGTGCTCCCTGAGGTGGGCCACTGTGACACACAGGAAGCTGGACTAGATGGGCCTTTGGCCTGATCCAGCGGGGCTCTTCTTATGAAGTGTACCTGGGTAATGACTATATCGTAATGGGAACATGCAGGAACTCTCACTCACCAGGGGCAATGGTGATCCATTTTTAATACACACCTGTAAAAAGAGAAAAGGTAAAGGATGCAATGAAGACAAATTTAGGGGAGAAGAAACTTCTGTCTTGACCACCTCAAAGCTAGATTATATTCTATATTCTAGATAATATAATCTATATTAAGTCAGAGAGCTCTGGGCCAGGATGTTCCCTGGCTCAGATCTCAGCTTCTTACAAGCTGATAGGAAGGTCTCGCATCGCAATTCCTAGGTGTGTCTACTCAGAAACAAGTCCCATTGTGTTCAAGGAGGCTTACAACCAGGAAAACAGGTGCAGGATTGCAGTCTAATCCTAAACGCATTGACATGGGAGTAAGTCCCATTGAGCGCGGCATAATTCGGGACAGTATAAGGAGTGCTCCAGGTCTCCTTGCAATCTGGGGAGAGAGATGCTGTTATCCTACATGGCTGGGGGTGGGAGGGAAAGCAGGGAGGTTCCTTTCTGGCCAAAAAGCAACTTTTAGATTTCAAAATTAAACAAACAGACATATTATTATTATTTGCCTGTAAACAGCTTTGTGAACTTTGTTTTAAAAAGCGGTATATAAATATTGTTGATTGATTTTGATAGCACAAAATGGGGAACATGTTCTCTATTCCCAGGGGAAATAAATCCTCCAAAGCTGCATTGTGTACAGTTCATCCCTTGCATGCTCTCTCTCTCTCTCTCTCTCTCTCTCTCTCTCTCTCTCTCTCTCTC